>DWME01009762.1:0-10688 GCA_018244795.1 Parelbella ahira ahira | reverse complement strand
ATGGTCAAGCAACCAACTTTTCTAATTCAAGCTCTCAAAATTTTATAAGAAGACTAATGTGAAACAGTTTGACCAGGATTCATTTGCGATATTTGATTGCCAATTTTAAGGTGTTGAATGAATTTTTAAGTATTCCAAATCAGTAACTGCGTATGATGAGAGTGATGCAAAAAGTGCGTCAGGTCAAATGCTAACCCCGTACTCTTTTCCCACCTCGTTAGCGACCTGGCGTGATAATGTGATAATAATGGCAATATTTAATGATTACCCTGCGTCTCTAACCGTCCTGTGACCATCAGTAAGAGACAGTTCGCTGTGATAGCAACAACATCACTTCCGTATGTTTACAGTTCACTGTTTGCTCAGTAACACGAAGACGCGTTTACGATCACTCGAGTCGCCCAATGTAAACAACCCTTCGCTGCCCTTATGCTGCTCCTATCTGTGAAGTTTGCTTCGTTGACTTGAAATTTATCTCCATTTATTGTTTCTCGAGTCCAAAGGAAAAGTTCGCCGGTTTCGGTTTCAAAACTTTAATAATTGAAGTAAATTACAAGCATTTCACAATACTTATGGAAATAAGGTAGATGTTCGTTTTACATTTAGAGAAAAATCTTGATCAGGAAGGTTTTTCGTGGCGTAATCTTCATCTATATATTGAGCTACGTTTCATTAAAGTACATTTAACTTTGTATGATTAGGGGTTTGTTCCAGGAATACTGTAGACTTCTAGGTAGAAGTCTACAGTAAGAGATCGTATTCATAGCATGTATTTAGGCTATCGTTTACACTAGAAACAGCGGTAAAATCAAGAATAAAATCTCAATTATGGATAATCTACACATCATAGAAATCTCCCTAGCATTCTTCAAAGTCTGTGAAACTTAATAACCTGAACTTTACCAGCGTGGTTTATACGCCCTTATTCTTCTCAAAACGAAAGGCGATCCAGATCAAACAAAAATTTCAATAAAATAATTAATGATTCCGTAATGACAGTAAAAATCTACATATAAGATAAAAGATAAGAATATTTTTTTTTCATATTAACCACTCTTTCTAATGTATACAATATTCTTATTATAATTAAAATTAATTACACGCCAGTTTTAGACGCCTTCCAAGAAACACCTACGTTGCGAGGTCGTATGGATTCGTATGTACACCTTAATTGACTACATTAATTAACATACTCCGTTCGTATAGAAATAAACCGAAATAAGCACAAAATCAAGAAGCAGTCGGCTAAATTGATAACAAATTGACGATAATTGCCAATTTACTTTACACGCGGCAACTTAGTAACAAAATTGAAGCAATAATATTATTCATCACAGTGACTCCTTGTTCCTCCGACACTCAACAAAAATATAGATGTTTGTTTAACCATTTCGTCCCGCCCTGTAACCGAGACGATATCTTAACGACGCTTTTACGATCGCCCACGTCGTCTAGTGTAAACATCCCTTTATAACCCGCCACGTCTTATCCTGGGAGCTCAAACAGTGTGTACTCTGCGAAAGAGCACCAGGATCGCATCCGCTAAGTTATCCTTTAACCACATCAAGGCTACACGAGATAAAAAGATAAAGAGCGACGCTAAAACGAGACAAAGTGTATCCTTGGACAATAGGGCGAAATTAAGTGGATTTTATGATACTGATATAAGTATGTATCTTTATAAAGCTGGAAACATCCCGATATTACTATTTTTGCCCGTTAATACTCGCCCTCGGTATTTTGGATTGACAAGTATCTTCCAGCCCTGCCTTGGTTCAGAAAAAATCTATGTCCCATGCAGATCGTCTATAGGCTGAGACGATGATTTCTATTTCTAAGCAGCAAAATTTGCATGTATATGTTATAATAAAAGATGCGAAAGATTGACAGTAAGATACAAGGTGTACCAGCTTAGCTCTTTATTGCAGATCCTGAGTTCTATTTGCGCCCGGAAACAGATATTTCCGGGATTCACAGTTCAGGTTCCCGGAGCGCGGTCGGTTCCGGATATTATTGTTGGATGACAATAGTCAAAGCCTTCACGTGAACCTGGAGAACGTTCACAGACACGTAATATTTGTAGCAGAAAGCGATTATATAGTAAGTGTAAAAACAAAAATATCAAATACTTCATCTCAACTATTACCTTCATCTTCGTAAGATAATTTACATACCTACATAATTAAATTATGTACTCGTATCAACCTGGCTGCTATCGGCGTGAGATCGTGAAAAAGACTCGTCCTATAAGTCCGAAACTAGTCTAGCTATACCGAAAAACTATATATTTGGGAAGTCCATATATAATTTAATAATTTCCAATATGTTCCAATTAATCACGCACCTATTTTATTGTCGCATCGCATATAGGAGGATATTATGTATGTATGTACATAAAACAAAGAGAAAGCAAATATTTGTTTAATCATTTCGCTAGAAACATGTACAACGAAGACAATATCTTAACGAGGTTTAAGGATATCTTGAGTCGTCCAGTGTAAACGTACCCTTATATTCTTTACCATTTATCTGCAGACCTTTTTACTCTGAGTACTTAGAACTTGTTAAACGAACATATTATATCTGAAAATATCCTTTACAATACTTTTAACACATGCTACATTCTGAAAAGGCTATGTTAAATTGTTTTATATATTAAAAAGGTTGTTAATTTTTTTACATATTTTTTATTCTGAAATTAAATCTTATATTTTATCAACAATTCTCACTACTAAGAATTTCAAGCTAACAAAACCGAAAACTTACCGACCTGGAACCGACTGGTTGCACTTGCATCCATTCAACTCAGGATACAGTTATAAGCATTATGTTTCTAACATTTGCAATATAAATATGTGTATTGTCGGTTACTGTTGATAAATTAAATAAATAAAGCTGAAAGAAAATTCATAAACCTTCATATTGCGAAGGAAGCGTACACAAACGACTGTCGCCAAATGGAACTTAGTAAATGACTAATGGTTCCAGGAACATACTGAAAGATGTTCTATCTATTTGTGTGTTCATACGGCGTGGCTGTTATTCAAATAGTGTTCATGGTCAAAGGTCATTTCTAATAACATTTCTATTTAGACCTGAACATACAATCAAAGCTGAATTTATTCATGTTAGCGTTTATAAAGATGTTAAAAAAATCATTTAGTCATAATAACTTCAAAGATATTAAGGATATTAAATTATCAACTCGCACTTGGACAGCGTGGCGGACTGGGGGTTAACCCTTGTCATTGTGAATGGACTCCCATGTCTAACAGTGGAAGGACAAAAGGTTGGTAATGTTAGCACTAATGATAGAGACTATAATGGACACATTTCTCTTCTCGATCGTTTCTACTACTACTGAGCACATCCTGGCCCATTCCATCATATCAACCATTAATCGTTCATGGTTTTCTCTTTGACGCTGAGCTAGATGAAAAGAGTTAAAATCCGTCATACTTTTGGCCACGCTGAATATAATCGACATATCGGTAGAATATTGTATGAACCCGTAATGAAATAATATTTTATTAATAGCATGACTGCAATATTGAGGATTGGTAACCATTTAATAATCGATCAAGTGATTATCTGTTACTGACCTATTTCATGTATGCAAATCAATAAAAATAACAAAAGCATAACATCACGCTTGCATTTCACCGAATGTATAGACAGAGAAGTGTGACACACTGGCACGATTCATTAGTTACGTTATATCTACAACTCTGTGCTACTAGTGGGTATTTTCAGTTAGACAAACCTAATAACGCTATATCTGACTGTACGATCGAACCCAGGATTTCTTCATGAAATGTAGCACTTGCAACCACGCGACAAACAGGGTAGTCAAATAATAACAAAAACGATTATCACTACTGTGTCACGTCACGACCCTTACGGCGTAATTGGTAAACACCTTGGAGAGCGTAAAAATAAGAAAACACTTTATAAATTCGTCCTCAACCCACAGTCCCTGGAGCCAGGTAAAAGTCAAAACAAGCCACTTCACACCTCCTCGACACAACGTAAACGTGTTACTGATATAAAATTTTCAGTCTATTTCCGTACGCGGAGGAGGCGTAACTCGATCCCCGTTAGGAAGCCGTTAACACGGCCACTGACTCAGCAACTTTCATGGCGATGTGTGTGGAGCTCTTTACGGACCATCCATCATACTGTCCATCTCGGCAAACGGCATCATGTCCAATTAAACGCTCGATGGTCAACTACAATACGTAGAAATTTTTTTGTTGCAAAAAATCTAATATTCTCCTGTTATCGTCACCGTCAAGCGAACTTTATGTAAAAAAAACCTAACAGAAATTATATAGTCATATTTTATATAAATTGGGAAATCACTTAATATATTTTTTATGTAATCTAAATAATAACTGTGTTGTGTAGGTACTATTCATTGGCAATCTTTAACTAATTAAATAAATTATATAATTTTATGTATAACTGATGATAGTGTAATACAGAGACAATATTACTTCAAGTATTTAGATTCAAACCAAGAGATTAAAGTATTATCGATATTTTTATACGAGTTTCTTCAGCGATAATATTACTAACGTGATGCTTTAAAAGCCAAATACTGATAAAATCTCCATTGCGACTACACAGAGCCGCCAGACCGTTTAGTATATTAACAGTTTCGCTTATCATATTTGTTTAATCGGTGCCCATAATAAGACGTAGATTCAACAGTTTCGACATTTACCGAGTCAGCTAGTTTCGTAGAATTGAGTCGGTAATGCCTCGGAGCTTTTTCGGATATTTATCCTTCAGTAGACAATTTGTGAAAATGAAAACTGCGGCCCAAGGGTTTTGTACATACGTGACTTTCTACTTTAACATAATGACAAAATACAGACGAAAGGATAAATATGCTTTGAATCTTATAGCCGGATGATACAAATTTAACTACTCATTACTTCAGAAGTAAAAATTTTAAGTTATATTTCATTACGATATAAATTACGTTTAAAATAATTGGAAAAAAGGAACGATTAATCAAGAAAAATTAATGAAACGATGTGATTAATAGAAATATGAAGATAAATTTTTCGGTTCTTCGTAACACTTACAGTTAGCAACAAAAGCCCGAGCAAAATCGAACAATGTAGTTAACATTGTTAGAAAGTCGTTAAGATTTACGCCTAGTCAGCGAATACCGCAGGGGTGGAAATCACCGGATGGCGGATACACGTGAGTACACCTGGATTCATCTATTTACTGGATACAAAGACGTTTTCTAGATCAAACAGCGTATCTGGCGTATAAGCTCAGCATACATTTGGGAATTACTCATAACAGTTGGACATTATTATCATAAGGGAATGTGATGGACAAAAGACTGATTAAAATAATTTCTATTTCTGATTGAAAATGGTTTTGGGTCAGGCCAGTTCATAATAGCGGTTTGTGTAGTGATAATAGATAAGGACAATCGTACTTAAGTAACTATTGACCATATATGACTTGTTCATCGTCACCAAACCTTTTATCATTTCACTACTGGAAACGGACCTCTTATCAGAATGAGAAGGACTAAGGCTATTTTTTCCCAAATCGGCAAAACTTTACATACCTTACAGAACATTATGAATACACGTACATTCAGCTATGCTATAAAATAGGGCTAAATATTAATCCATGGTGCGATTGTATTAAAGCGTTTTAATCGCACGAACGATCGTTAAGTTCAATAATAACGCCGGGATGGAGTTCGATACGAGAACGAGCGATGTTATCCCGCAATTTATTGCTGAGTTATCCTTTGTGCCGCGACGGAGATTAGGGCGATATGCAGATTATATTAAACTCGGACTTGCGAGATAATGGAAACATGTAACGTAACCGTGGAAACTATATTCTGAAGCGTTTCGGGCACGGGGCCGTGTTTAAATGCAAAATGTTAATGTAAGGGGAGTTTGTAAGTGTCTTGGGATCCTTACGGAATCCTTTCTGAGTGTTGCTATTGCACCCTTAACAAAAGGATATTTAGAATCCGACTAAGTAAAGTAATGCTAGTGGGTCGACTGTGATTTATTTCTCTTTAGCTAAGCGTGCGTACGTAAAACACGATATTTAAAAAATGCGGACATTGTGGACATCGGGAACCTGAAGGTATAATCTCTTGTCGAGAATCAAAATGTCATATTTTATGGTTATGGTACTCTTGAGGTGGATAAAGAATTCTTAAACGTCGGCCAAGTAGATGTATATACTTCGTATGATATTGCACATGTCCCTAAACCATTTTCACGGAGGTCGTCTTTGGTCTACAAAAATAGTTAATACTACTCCTATATGTCGTTCTAGAGTCGAATTGATCCGATTTAACGCTTCTGATGAGACAAGAGAGATTAAAAAAATGAATTAACAATAGATTTTTTTCGATATTTTTCATCGTTTCACTCTTGGGCAGAGATTTTATGTTCTCTAAAGCAAGGGTAAACCTGTCAACCTACATTTGGCCAGCGTAGAAGACTACGGTCTTAAGTCGTCTTTCCTTTACAGAAGATCGTCGTTCAACAGACAGCTTAACCCAGAATAAATACACATAGAAATATCTATATGACAGACAGCCAATAAAACGTTGTCGGAGAATTTCCTGGTCAGTTCCAACGCTTCCGGCGTTCGCAACCATTTTAAAACAAAAGCGAGTGTGGAGAGTGCAGACCGCAGCTCGGCACCGGGCGCGCACACCGCCCGTCGGCTAAGGGGTTGTAGTGTGACCGCGTAGGTCAAACACTACACTCCACTACATACAATTCTTGTCATTCCAATCTAACAAATATATATTATAATCACTGACTGCTTCGTTGGTTGAGTGGTTGCACAACGCGACTGATTTTTTAATTAACATTTTCTAGTAAAAAATTTTAACAGTAACGCGGAGTCTGGAACTGTGCTTGGTGTATGGCAACAGGCTCACCACGTATTCCATGGGAGGTAAAATGTAACTACTAGTGAAACGTGGGAGTGTTCTACGCTCCTCTGTCTACCCCTTCGAGGATTAAAGGCATGGCGCTAAGTTTAATACAATCACGTGAAATATTGTATTTTATTTACTTTCATATCATCACACCTCTTTTTACTTGGTTAAGATTTTTGCACTTATTACTTTAATGGAGTGATTACCCTCTTTTGAGGTGAAAAATTGTTCAAGAGTATATATTTAATTATTACAGAGTTTATATCATTAGAGCGCGGTGCGGTTGAATAATTACGATGGAAACTTTCAGATGAAAGGCAAGTGGAACAAGTAACCAGAGCCCGATGGAAACATAATTTATAAACGGTTACGCTATTTGTTTGCGATATTGTCGTTCAGGGACAATTTCAAAATTATTGAAATCAATAACATACATGAATGATATAACATCAGCATCGACCATCATTTATCGTTTCGTTGTCAAACACGTGACTCTTTTTAAAGTAAGAAGGTTTAGGGCCATGGACGGCCACGCTGGTCAAGTGCGGGTTGTCTGATTTATGTATCAACGTATAATACAAGACCCAAATTGAATTTTGAAAAAATCCATAAGCGACCAGATATTTCCATTATGTTCGAAATTGGAACATCTGGCTACACAACGGGAGGCGGTTCAAAGAGCTTTGAGCGCACAAAAGCCAGTTCCTCAGAGGAGACGACGACGACGGAATGTATTAGCCTATTACCATGTCATTGTGTTTCGTCAAGACAACTATGTACGATCGCATATACAAGCGTATACGTGTACATGTATTGCTCATATACCTACTTACATACATATGTTATAATGTTAAATCATCTATATAATACAAATGTAAAATACAATGCGAAAGTTAATGGATACATATAACAAGAGAAACCAACTGATCTTCACGAACATAGTGAGTTTCTGGCGAATGATGTAGAAGTAAGACTATAAGAACAAGATATATTTGGTATTCGTTGCCTTCCTGCAGCCCTGCCAGGGACCTGGCGTCATGATATAATAACAATAAAGAATTTAAATCACCGTTATTAAAAACGCAGTCGAGAGACACACACATTATGACATTCTTACAAATCCAACTTTCAACTACAAAATATAATCAATCAAGAGATCTTATTTCTATTATGTGCTAAACACTCAAAGACATGAAAGAATTTTTGTCGTTATATGTTAACTTCCATTATTATCGCATGCGAAAATAACCTTACGACATGCACGTCGTTAATATGAAGGAGTATTATTATAACGGCTCACGGCAATTTTCCATTTACACCCTTACCTGCAAAGGAAAGAGATATAAAATATTATTTCAAGTCATTTCTATTACAACCTGGAAACATTTCGCACAGTACATTCGAGTGGAAGTGTATCTTTGGGTTATCATGTACCTATAAGAGTTGTACGTGCGATTCATTTCTAGCGAAACCTAAACACTCTTATATTGGTATTCCATATTTTTCTGAGTTACAAGAAAAGGCGTTCTAAACATCGCATTTTCGTTAAAAGAAACTTGTTTCCTTGGAATTTTATACAATATCTTTAAATTTCAGTTTTCACTTAAAAACGTTAAAATACCCGCCTAAAGAATTATTTTCACTGTACATATAACATAATTATGTCGGTTGACTTGCGAAATTTACAAAGTGAATTCCTACAAAGTACGCAAACACGCAAAAGCGCCGTGTCCTGTTAAAAGTTCTAAGAATATCGTGTACAAACACTTCGTGAAGTTATGGTCTTGCCTAACTTAGAACAGCTGACCTGATTGGTGCACGACGTTACACCAGGTTTTTAATGAAATAAAAAAACTACAAAGTAAAGTTTCATTCATTATCAGGAGAAAGGTGAGGGGGGGTAGAGAGGGATGGGTCGGTATCACATGTTCCAACAAACAACAAAGTTATGAGTGGTCTCTAATTATTTATTAGGATTTATGTGTGCCTCTGTCCATCCTACGCTCTATATTATAAAATGTGATATGTAACATAGCAATGTCACACGTATTCTATGACCTAAAAAGAAAAAATATGCTAAACATCATCTCTAATATAACCGCTGGCTTGATTGCAGCATATTGAAGCACGACTGAATAATGAGGAGCTGTGTAGGCGGTGCGAGACTTGCTTTGCCATCTCCGTTCAGCATGGCCAGCGTTGGGATTATGAGCAAAAACCCTTTAGAAGCAAGTCATGGAGTGGACTTAGACAAGCTGACGATGATGAAGAAGATCACAATGCTTTAATTCCATTGAACGTGAAATAGCAATATCTCAAAAGTACTTCTCGCTACAACAAAAAACTACTCAAGTAAATTTCGGAACAAAACAATTACGCATTCATCGGTCCCTCTCAACGACCCTCTCCTCAACAAGTAGGTACCTATATTTTCCTTCAAACAATTGAATATGGCGAGAACCTAATTTAAAATACTTGCCAAAAGAGCTTAACAGAAATTGTGAAGGTGACAACGCCATCAAAACTTTGATAACGAGAAAAAAGAACATAGCGAGGTACGGAACGAAAACCCCCAAGGAGTTTTCAAGTATGCTAATAAAAAGTTCACAGCCTACATAGTAGCGGCGGCTCTAGCAGCAGTAGTGACTGAAAACGACACACGGTCTGTTAAGTTTCGTATACAGTATAACGGCCTCATAAAGTGTTGGAATAGTTGACAAAAATTTATGCGTAAAGTTTTTAGTGTCACCATTAAATTACATTCTCCTGTCGCACGCCGCGCACCGTAGGAGGTGACTTTACATACACACACACACAAATACATACACATACAGACAAGCCACGAATTGGTTTGTTTATACTGGTCACAATTATAGTAACTACTGGCAGGCCGACCGGCTTAGTAATTAGTGACACTTACTGCTGTGCAACGGGCTGGTTGAGGTTCGATTCATCTAAGAACAGGACTGGTGTCGCTACGACTATTTGTTACAACAACGTCACGTTATGGCCATAGGACATCACGCCTATAATACCCGAACGGGTAGGCAGAGGAATGTGGTACAGTTACAGGTTTAACCAGATGCGTTTACTTTCCACTATTGTATACGGGGTGAGCTTATTGACATAAACCGGACACAACTTCAGACTGAGCTATCACTAGGAGCTGCGAATAATATCATTGATAACAGGACTGGGGAATCAATATTTTCTTAGCAATGTTATTCTTTCTGATGTACGAGACAATGTGAATACAATTAATGATAGTAACGTGCTTAGTAAGGCAATGCGTTCTTCTCCAATTTCCATCTTCGTGTATGCATATAATGCTACCTTAAAACATGTGTCTGTAAGATCTATTATTAGTAACTTTTAATAGACCCTTAATAATACGACAATAAGGTTCAATGTCCGTTGTATTGCAGTTTGTGGCGCAACAAAGAAACCGATTTATAGTCAGTGTGGTTCATAGGTTTATATGAATATTGTGCCGTTTCGTAACACAAACGATGGTGAATGTATTTAACGACTCACCTTTTGACGGCGAGGTGTCTTCGTGTCAGATTTTCGTTTTGTTTCTGGCGACTTGTGTTCGTAAAGCATGCGATGCACATAAAATATCAAAATGGTATAAAGTTTCAGTATAGTAATAATCGACCCATTTGCCATTCCACTGTTGGAATATGGGTCTCCTCTCATATTGAGAGGGTTAAGGCCGTAGTCTGCCACGCTGGCCAAGTGC
>DWME01009761.1:0-10689 GCA_018244795.1 Parelbella ahira ahira | reverse complement strand
TGGGAGTGTAGTACACTCCTCTGCCTACCTCTTCGCTGATTATAGGCGTGATGTTGCGTTTATTTCAGATACATAAGCTCAATGTAAGTACACGTTCTAAGCTTGTCTTGTCTAAGTTTAGCAAACATCATTAAAGTTAAAATAATACTTTACACAAACCTAAGTCGATCTCTAAATGATTTAATTCTCATACACACTAAAAAGCGATCAAAGTTTTTAAACAATAATAATATGAAAAAATATTATTTGAAGGAAACAATATTGAGCTAATAAATATTTCTCAAATATGATTAGGATTGTGAAATCCGCTTAACAAAAAGTAGATATATTGCTTTGATTAGTTTAGGAACATTGTTAAGATAAATTATGTTCACTGCTCGATATTTTGGAGTATTAATTTCTGTTGAACGGAGAGTAGCAATGGGTAAGTTCGTTCAAATGGAGATAATATTACTATACATTATTGTTAAAAGTTGCCCCTTTAAAAGTATTTCCTAAATAATTCAACATGATGAATTATTTAGGAAATAAATGAATTTATTTATTTATTCATTTTATATAATCTATTTGTTGTTATCAGTTATTTTGTTTTATGCGTTTCGGAAACTATGTTGGAAAGCGGAGGGTCGTACAATTCATACACTGTTATAACAACTGATATTTACTGTTACAAAAATAGGTAACTTCATAAAGTTATATATAAATCTCGATCATCACATTTTCTGAGTATTGAACATATCTAAGTATATGGCTATTAACTATCGATTGATTCGTCTCCACGGCGATGGTTCGTTTGACTTAAAGGGCGTGAGTTAAATCTAAGCAGAAAAACAGTTGTTCAATTTATGTTGACCTGCCACGAAATATGAAGTTCATGTATTTTGGTGCTTCAAATTGAAATGGATAGTACTATATTTAATAAAACTCCTTACCTTAAAATCTTAAAGAATTTCGCCTGTTCACCTAAACTTATTGTAAACAATAGGTTTCTATTTAAAAAAAGAATTAAACGATTTTATGTTATTTTGTTTTATTAAAACGTATTTTTTTATTACATATGCAAAAAGCTTCTTATTTAAATATTAATCTAATACAAAATTGCACCAAATATTTTCGAAGTCGCAAATTTAGCAATGATGACCTAGTAATTTATAATTCAGCAATCTAAAACGTTATATGCTTTTTAAGTAACATTTACGGTAACTGTAAAGTAATAAATCTTGTTGAAAACTGCACACATTAGAGCAGTCTATAATGTTTCTAAGTCATGCATGTTCGCAAATCTACTTGACTAACGTGGCAGACTACCAGTATATAGCCTTACTTCCTCAAATTTCTGAAGGAAGAACATTGTCTACCAGTAGGACGATAAAGAGGTCAATAAGACTGATGATGATGATGGCGTTAAAAAGAATTTTAAAGCAACAGCAATATAAAAACCATGCCAACGTAATGGGAACTAGAAACTTGTTGCTGCGCTACGTTGGGTCTACGCACGTAGCCACATGCTACGCAAGATGTAAAAGCTCCCCCGCGCTCCCATCTTAAATGACCCATGTGTAACAATTAATGGAGAAGAAAAATATCGATTATGAATAATAAGGAAATAATATAAAGAGTAATGCAGTGTGAGTGGAAGTGCGCAGTTCAAATCGCCTTCCCCACGTATGTCACTGCCATATTGATGTGATTGCGCCGCGACCGAAAGCTGGCCCCTGTCCAAATTAAATGCAGCTACTTCATCGTTCAAATATACATATGTATGGCTGGTAACGGCCGGCTTAACGTAATCCGTTATTATATGTGGTACGTATTATCATTATCAAAACTCGATATTAATCAAAATTTCATTAAATATTACTAGTCTTACACATTACACGACTACTAATGCTTATTAATTTTAAAACAGAATTTTCTAGGTCTAAATGGATGGAGTAAAAATTGTCATGTAACATTAAAATGGATACAAAATGTCTGTCGTTTACTTAAAAAATCTCTCTTAAAGGGTAATGGAAGAGTTTATAACAATAATGATAACGGACCCTAGAGCCGCTCATACCCAATCTCACAGTCTCCTCTTTCTCTTACATTAAATACTTACTGACGTAAAGATTAAGGTAATATTGATTCAAATTATTGGAAAAGTCACAATGTAAAACATGTTAAGTTCTATTAATTAAGTACATTTTTAACAATTTTTTTTTTAAATTCAGCAAAGTTGATTAAGAACAATGGACAAAATCCGTAACGTGTGCGTAAAGTGCACAAAATAAAAAACCTTTATTACTACAGAAGCTTATGAATTTGACGGTTCAGTCGGGGGTCGTGGGTTCGATTTCCAAACAGGTAGAATATTTATGAGAATAAATCAAGTAACTTTTTCATTTATGTGTGAGTGAAAAAGTCTATAGAACTATTTTATATCTATATGTAAGTAGAACGGAGATAATAAATTACTATAACTAGCTAGAAGTAGTTGGGGATTAGACCTTCCAATACGGCGATATACCAACATATGTATTTTTTTATACTTACTTGTGCTCTATTTGTCGATGAACTCAATATGGAGGAAAAGCATAAATGTAATTATGTAACGTCGTGCGCTGCAAGCGTTCAATAATTATGTTGTGCCAGTGTTTTATCACTTAAATATTGAAACCTAAATGTAACATCACGCCTGTTATGCCCGAAGGGGTAGGCAGAGGAGTGTAGTATACTCCCACGTTTCACCAGTTACGTTTAAGTCCCATGGATTAGGTGGTGAACCTATTGCCATACACCGGGCACAACTCCAAACTCCGAGTCACTACTAGAAATTCTAAATTAGAAAAATTCAATAGTACCCAACCCGGGGTTTGAACCCAGGACCTCCCTATCGGCAGTCGCGCTTGCAACCACTCGACCAACGAGGCAGTCTGCAACCACTCGAACAACGAGGCAAATAAGGTTAAATATTGAACTACTTACTAATGTGCAGCTTAACTACATGTACAATGGATTCGTGGTCGTTTATGACAGCTATTTTCATCCTAACCCATCATTAGGTGCGGTAATGTTTTGAGTGAAGAATGAATCCATCTTTACGTCTAATCGGTTAATATATTTAGATGCTTTATATACCGTAATAATAAGCAAAAAAAAATTATTTGTTCGTCCTTCGTTAGACGAGATTAAGAGAAAAATTATCGGAGACAACGTGCTTCCTAATATACATAACTTCGTCTATTGCTTATACACATGTACTGACTTTTACGAAATCAATAAGTACGAGTACATAAAGTAAAATGTGCAAAAGAAAGTACGTATTCGTTCAGTCGGTACCAATTAAGTAGGATCTCAAGTGACGCTCCACCCACAATGTGTGTGGGTGAGGCATTTGAAAACGTCTATTATTATATTGAAATATTACTTCCTGCGCATTACTGACTTCTAATGAATCGGCTAAAGGAAAGGAAGCCAAAGCAATACAAATTGAAATATATTAATATCAATACGAGCAACTGTGAGATCTGGTAGATATGACGCTCATTTTAAAGAAGCTACATTCTTCAAACCAAGATGTTTAATACTTGGAGTTTTATTTGATTTTAAATGTTATGAAAACGCATTGTTAACGTCATTATGTCATTTTAAAATAAAAGTAATTAAAGTGACTTGACAGCTTCAGCGACATTACAACTAACAAATAATTTCTGTTATTTTAATAATCAAGTGGGATTTGTGGACAAAATGTTGTTTCTGTCAACAGTGCTACCCTATCTGAAACGAAACATCATCGGTGCTGCAGGGCTCAACTGTAAAAGGTAACTTCCATGCTTACCAATAGCTGAAATGAAAATTGCATTCGTACATCAAAGGATCAGTTTGTTCAGTGTGTATTTGCATATGTACGGTTGACCGGATGTAATAAAACGACCACCGTTCATTGACATTAAGGTTGGCTTCACCGTTTCCAACATCAGGCACGTTTGACCAGTATGGCCCGCGGGCAAACGCTACTATTTGTATAGGTTAATCGATGAATAGAGAGAGTTTACTTATTTATTCTATTTATCCACGATTATCTATGAGTCTTTATTAAGACGTTGGAAGTCCAGGTATGGTGGCAGATCGCAAAGAAATTTGCGTGGCGAATTTGAGTATTGGACGAGTTATAAATTGATAATTTTCATTAGTATGCAGAACGTTTTAAATTATGTACATAATAATAATTATTTTAATTATTATATATGTTCCGAAATAATGCACGGTCAGTGACTGGAATTCGATCGAAATTCTTTAGATTTTAAGTTTTAAGGATACCTCTATAGATTGTTACACTGTGTCACTGTTTCACCCCTTCATATTTTGTGATTGATACGAGTATGAATCGCATGATTGTATGCAGTCTATGTTTGTATATCTGACGCATGTAATATTGCTATTGGGTCTTTGTGCGTTCCTTCAAAAACATAATTGTTATTATTTATAATTAAAGCAAATAATATCCGACTATATGTAACATATTTATTGTTAAGGTACTTAATAGCTTAATTTGATTAACTAAATTGAAAACTCTATAAAATCTATTTCATTCTTTGCAAAAAATTCGACTAGTTCGGCACAAATGAAATGTCTACGTTATAGCTCTACATGTCACACGAACGTTGCAGCTTTAACTCGGCAAAATCAATATTTATTAGTACATGAGAGAAATATTTTTTTTTTTAAATGAGTGCCTTGAGTTTTTTCTGCCAGCTTTTTTCTTCCGGTGTACATAAGCCTAAAAGAGGCATTCAAAACCGATGAATAAGATGATGATGTACCTATAAGATATGTTTTGACGTTCATAAAGTGTATTTATACACTTACCCTATAATGAAAAAAAACTTTTGAATTTGAATTCAATTGAATTTAATGCTTTGTATTTAGTATTTGGTGGGACCACAGCCTCCGTAAATCGAAGAGATTAACGTGAGCTTCTTACAAGACGTTCAACGGACGGACTTGCTTTACTGGATATTTTATATACTATATTGTAACGAAATATTTGAGCTTACGAGAAAATATTTCAAAATGCTATGATATTTTTCATGGAATGTTATTTCGGAATGTCTACATTTGTAACTAAGGTCATATTTTTTATTAATTAAGATTTATTTCTTACGTCACATACCTTATAGCTTTACAATTTAGTGGAGAGCCGTCTGGTGGTACGTATGCGAGTAAAAAGGGGTAAATATTCAAGCAATCGAGTAGAGTCAATTACTGAGTTAACGTTTTAGTCTTGTGTCTCGATTATCCTCGTACACAAGATATATCCATTTAAAGATGATGGGTATGACACTTGAAGTAATTGGTCGTCAAGCATATTAAAATGCACTAATATTAAGTTCCTACATCGCTAAGTGCTTAGTTAATTAGCAAGTAAACTCAACAATCATTATAAGGCATTTTATTAGTATTATATTAGTACTGTTGCTTAATTATATAACCAAGTTAACTGATAAAGGGTTAGTATTTTTTATTTATATTTCCACATTAAAAAAATATATATTTAACTAGCTTTTGCCCGCAACTTAGTCCCGTGGAATAATTGGTTCGGGCATCATTTTGAAGTTTTTATTATACTTCATTTGCATTTCGCCGTCGCCCAGCTACAATAAATTGACGCGCATAGTAAATATAAACAGATTTGTTTGGACTAGCATGTTAACTTTCATCCACTATTTCGTCGTAATGTGAGTCGTAATTTAAAAAAAATGCTGGAACAAATATTTATTAACTTCTCATTAAGTGCCTAAATATAAAGTTTCATTGTTTTATTTTCGATAATCACGAACTCCCATATAAATTTTCATATCTTATTTCAACCTCTTCAATTCCTTCTTTCGCGATGGAAAGTAGCCCATGTCTTTTTCCGATTTTTATACTATCTCTGTTTCAAATTTCATCTAAATTTCATCTAACAGGCAAACAGATACACTTTCGCAATTATAATATTAGTATGGATAATATTGCTGCATCAAAAATTTAATCTCATGAAAAGATCTTGAAATATCTTCAGACGTATTTTGTATATGTGTATAATAACTACTTGTGAATCTCATGAACATATTATAAAGTATAGTCCCCTGCCCACTTCGTATCATACCATAAGCGGAGTCTCTTTTAATTTGGAAAACTATGTTATTTTCAATAATTGTATAATATTTCAGTGAGATGTAGAAAAAGTGCTTCTTAATAACTTCAGTATTTAAAAAAAATATTTTTAATTAAAAGAATAATAATAGCAGTGATAGCCTAGTGGTTAAGAATTCAGCCTCTCACACCGGGGGTGCTGGGTTCAAATCCATGGCGCGCATCTCTTTATAAAAGTGCGTTTTAAGATTAAATATAACTTGCTACCGGTGAAGGAAAACATCGTGAGGAAACCTGCACATCTTAGAATTAATAAAAAAAAAAATATTTTCTGAGGTGTGTGAAGTCTGCCAACCCGCACTTGGCCAGCTCGGCAGACTATGGCCTTAACCCTCTCAATATGAGAGGAGACCCATATTCCAACAGTGGAATGACAAATGGGTCTATTGCAGAAGTTTGAAAATATTGTAGTTTATACTTTCAGTCAAGCAGGCAACAAGTTTTTGCCACATGTCGGTAGTAGGTACTGATAAATTCTAAATTTACTAGAATTTAGATTTAGAATTTGATGTTATAACTCGGAGACTATGGCAAGCTATTTGAAAGACTAACGACAACATAGATTTATTGTCTTAACTCCGAAATAAGATATTTTTGTAATCTATGTACCTACTGAAAAACATCTTAAGAAGGAAATAACCTCTTGGCGCGTGGCAGCCGTGGGCGGCTGCTATATTGAGCATCAATCAATACAGATCAACATCCCCATCCCCCGCGAACTCCCATCGTTCACTTTTTTCATGATATATATTTTTGTAACATTTGTATCATTATTCAGTTCAAAGGTTCGCAGAAGAATATTTTTTATATATTCTGAGTAGGCCGTTGGCTAAGATGAAAACACGAAATTAAGAGAGATCTATAAACTTAAAAACTAGTGTAAGCCATATTCCTTATGCTCAACTATACAATTTTTAGCTGAGTCACAAAAAAATCTCGAAAATCAGTAAACTGTTGACGATTTAATAGATGATGGCTATCAGATGAGCTTATAGTCACCTTTTATTAACAACATACTCCTAACAATATTTATCAGTGTCATTTGGTTCGTAGACCGAATGTAAATCTTATGAAATTTTAGTTTCATTTTATTTATAATTTATTAGACTGCCTCGTTGCTCGTGCGGTTGCAAGCGCGACTGCCGATGGGCAGATCCTGTAGTGACGTGTAGTCCAAGTAGCGACTCGGAGTCTGGATCAGTGCTAGGTGTATGGCAATAGACTCACCACCTGTTCCATGGGACTTAAACGTAACTGGTGAAGCGTGGGAGTGTACTACACTCGTCTGCCTATTCCTACGGGGATTACAGGCGTGATGTTACGTTTAATTTATAATTATATTCATAATTTCTTAGTATAAAGTAGTAGGTATTATGAATGTTGACATTACAAGCATAAATTTTGTTCCTGTTTAGATTGGCATACTGCCCTTTGTGCATTTATCTATACACCGATGTCCGAACGCTCTCCAATGTTCTCTGAACCTAGAAACGAAAACAACCTAAATTAGATGTTTCTAAAACGTCTCAATAGTTGAACCTACCTTCAGTAACATTAAGACTCTCATTGTTAATAACTCTAATAATCTAATATCATTAGCCGGGGCGTCTGTCGCGCACCATGCAATAACAAAATCGATACGTTCATTCCATCACTCGGCAGTGTAATCAGTTTGTTAAAATCTAAGCAAGGATTAGCAGGTACAGGTATCTACTGTTCTCTAAAACGTGTAAAGAAATCCATGTAACGGTACTTGGCCCACCTTAGACTTGTTAATTCTGAAAGAAAACTGAGGTTCACAAATGTAATGATAAAATGATTGACGATAATGTTCATAACTATATACATTTACTGGTAAAAATTATACCAGTATAAATAATTCGTAGGCAGAAATCATATGTCAAACGAGAATGTTTAATTACGAGGTCGTGGCTCTTTGTCTATAATTCGCCCAGTTATTCTGTATCGCATCGAATATGGTAGTATAATTCTACGAGTTATTCCATTCGCTTGTAAATTCATATATGATCGAGTCTAAAGGGGCGTCTTGGGAACTTTTATCGCAAGTTGATAACTACCCTGTAGAAAAGTTTGTTATATATTAATAATATCGGTAACATATAGTCTTATTAATGTACGCCATAAATTTTCATTAAAACTATTACAGGTAGCACACGTGTGGCCCTGTACAGCGGCCGCTTTGGTAACGTCATTTTAAGAACTAACCGCTCCTAGACGGTATACACATATCTACATACTCGTACATGCACGTGAGCGCGCGTTCTGTTATAATTTTATTATTGTTTGTCTTATGCAGTATAAATATTTCTTTATTGTCTCTAGTTCTACTGCTGTATTTCTTGTCTGTGTCTGAAACATTTCAGGGATAATTTTAAACCATTTTAGTAATATGATAAGGAAAATATTGATGTGTTTGAATGTGGATTGCGTTTTTAAAAGGTTCCCAAATACCTAGGATATTTCAAGTATGAACTAGCAAGTGGAGTATTTTGGTTTCTATTATAAGGTAGCAATTATTAAGCTTTGTCGATGGCTTTAAAATAACTTTAAAATCGTCCAATGGATGGGTTTGCCTCAAGTCGTCGGTATTTCACCTAAACCTAATTGGAAGCACATGGTGCAGTATAGTCTACACTTTCCGCAGTTCTGGGATAGACACGTGACTAACATAGGTATAAAAATTCAGTTGTAGACAATAAACAACTTCATTATCGTGAAGGTAAAACGGGGTCTTGCGTCATTCGATTATTTCGGTTATAAAGAGCGACATAGATGTGATTTGACGTGACCTAATTCGTTAGTATCACGTTAAATGTGATAAAATATATACACGGGTCACTTTATATGCAAAAATATGCCCATCAATTAGAACTTTAACCATGAATTTGAATATTCTCGAGAAGTACATTAAATTCTTATATTAATGAAATCTTCTCTACAAGGCAATAATAATATAATTCATATAAATGGATAAAAAGAAGTATCTTCATGTACGAGTACATAATTGTAATCGATAAGAAGTTTCACTGTTATCACGCTTGGGCTCTATGCATAAAAGATTTTCATTTTTATTTTTTGAACATGTATGGAATGACTCGTGCGATTAAATTCAAAATCAAATCAGATCTTAGTAACGTTGAACCCATTCTAACGCCACGCCTGTCACGGGTTTTCTTTAGTCGACACACCACTAAATAACACCTTCAAACACCTGCTCGTCGACACTGTTTTCACAGAACATAACAGACGAGCCCATGGCATACCCATCAAGTCATAATGCCTCAAGTCAACACCAGTACAACTTCGAAGAAGAAAATCTGTTCACACACGAATCACCGTTCAGAATGAGAGGATAGAAGCCATAGTCCGCCACTGTTACTAAATGGGGTTGGCAGACATACAACATTTATTTTCATTAATATCTTAGTTTAACTGAGAGCCGTCCGCAGACATTAATCCGCGAAGGGGTAGACGGGAGAGTGGGCCCTAAATTATACAAATTGACCTATAGACTTAGTAACCACGATAATGGTAACGAATAAGAGGGTAACGAATCGATTAATATACTTTACTATTAGGCCTAAGTATAAACCGGACAAAGATGTTTATTTAGTTAACAGTGAATTGAAACAATCATTCAAAAGATAATTCATCAAGGATAAAAGTCGTATAAAGAATTACTTATTAAAATATATCAGCAACGTACGAGTTAAATGTTCTTTCACTTAAATATTAAAGTCACCAACTTAGTGTTCGACTCGGCCGCTTTACTTTATAGTATATAATAGTAGACAAATAACATGAAATCTTTAAACACTTATTTGACACTTTAAATAATGTCCCATAAAACAAATTAAATGTCCTTTAAAGGAATATTACATTTCATTGATTGATACAGTCGCACATAACTGTACTTACTATATTAGTTTTCTCGTGTTTTCAATCATAATTCACGTAAGCAAATATAATTAAAACTGGAAAACACTCGTGTTGAGTCTCGATGTGTTTATTTTTAGCCAATAGCTTTAATGGCCAAACAAGCCTTTGGAGAGCTGAGAGCCCCGGGCTATAATTGAGAATTTTCAATATGCTCCCCGATATTAAATACTGATGTCAGATTGTTAAATCCATGTTACGTTGTAAATATGCGATAGCTGCATAATAAATAGTAGTTAGTTATATATTGATTAGTGTGCCAAATTTTCATTCCTCCGTCGCTTCGGCGCAATTGTCGTAAAAACGGGTGGAAAGTTTTTGCTTCATGTATTAATATATACCTACATTTCCTAATGAATGTTTCAATACAATATATTTATCTAAATGATGCTATTCTGTTTATTGAAAACAAGTACTCTGTACAAAGGTTGAATACATTAATATTTAAATATTGTTTTTGGTGTTCTATTTTTGTAACGTAACATCACGCCTGTAATCCTCGAAGGGGTAGGCAGAGGAGTGTAATACACTCCCACGTTTCACCAGTTACGT
>DWME01009760.1:0-10689 GCA_018244795.1 Parelbella ahira ahira | reverse complement strand
TTCCTTCACCGTTAGCAAGTGATATTTAAACTTAAAACGCACTTTTATAAAGAGGTGCGCGCCATGGATTCGAACCCCAGATTCTCATGTTGTACTAAATTTTTTATTTTGTTTACCACGTACATATTTTAAGAATTGCTCTACGTAATAGAGAAAATTCGCGTATATTTTTAATTATTCATATGTAATTCGTTTTTCGTTTTACGTGTGAGTGTACTACACTCCTCTGCTTACCCCTTCGGGGGATTACAGGCGTTTACGGTTAATTAATTTTTCAAGGGGTATATAAATTATTCATTTTTAAACCCAATTTGATATTGCGACCATGATATCATTTTTCAACGCTGAGTCTAATCGCCGGTTTATTTAAACTGTTTTCAAATACGGGTCTGTTCATAGAAAAAATAATGTAACATAATTATAAAAAATTATATAAATAATCTTGTCAGGTACTCTCTTCTTAAAAATAAATTACTCGTTACTGAAAAAGTTAACTAAAAAAAATAAATATATATAACACGGCGTCGCTATAGTGCTGTCCCGTTTCTATGTAGGATTCACCTTGAAAATAATCGCTCAGTTTCTTTGAATTAATTACGTGTGGAAATGTAATGTATACCTATGATAATTACTCGGCTCGCCCTGATGACTTACCCTACAAATTTGTGCTCATTTTCATACGAATCAAGGGTCGTTATGCCCTCAGAACAAATTTACAATTTGATTTTCAGAAAGCCGAGTGTAAAAAGGATCTGTTCCGTTTGATTTTTCCGAACACGAGTTATTTTTGAGTTGTGTCAGTTAAATATACTGTTACAGAATTTAATTTTCATCTTTTTCAATTATTCTCGGTGTGTTTGGGTACGTTTGTTTTGCCAAACGGTTTGATTGTTTTTGATGTTCAGGCATATTAGAATATGTATAATTGCCATACAATCCCCTCCAGCTAGGTGGACTGACGATATATGTAAAGTGGCTGGCAGTGGTTGGTAGCTAAGAGCTGACGATCGAACACAGTGGCACAGTATTGGAGAGGCCTAAGTCCAGCAGTGGACGTGAACTCGCTGCTAATGATGACTATGATTTTTCTTTAACAGGGTAAATAATGAATGCTAAACTTTTCTATTGTCCTCCGCCTGTCTTACTTCAGCCCTGGACATAGTTTGCCATGCGCATTTTTATCCTTAATCCTAACAGTGGACATGCGAGCTTAGTATTATTTAAGCATAATATACTTAAATAGCACAGTACAAAATAGTGATTACGTTAAGTGCCCAGCAAATCTAATTAGCACAACACTTGCGCCTAATGCAAAACACAAAACCCCCTGTAGTTTCTGCCATGGTTCATTTGTCTGAGTGCTTTGGATTTTGTATAAAAACCTCGGTAATCCTCATCGTAGTCACATTCAACAAGCACTCATCAATCCACATTCAGTAACTCCAGTAAAGAAAAATGGCTGCCAAATTTGTCTACCTCATCTTCACCATCGCTATCATCGTCTCCAGCATTGATTTCGTCAAAGGCAACCCCGCCATCGTCTCCGGCTACGATCCTCTGGAAATCTGCATCGAGAATTGTGCTCAGTGTAAGAAAATGCTCGGAGCCTGGTTCGAAGGTCCCTTATGCGCTGAATCCTGCATCAAGTTTAAGGGCAAGCTCATTCCTGATTGTGAAGACTTCGCTTCCATCGCACCTTTCCTCAACAAACTATAAAACGTCTGATGATTTCGAACGTACTGCCACGATGATTTTTCACAGAAATCTCTTAGCTGTTATATGTATAACCATGTATTTTGTATTAACGCTATGTTTATCAATGTCTTCTAAATAAAAATGTTGCAACAAGAATGTCATTTTATTACCAGTTAAGTATTAATCATGATTAAATTACAGATTTCATCACATTTTTATCGTTATGCTCGTACAAACATCAAAACGGGGACAATTCTTGTCCTCATACAGTTAACATTAACATAAGTTACGTTATTTCCGCTCATGCAATCCTAGTAGATATTGTATTTTACCTATCCGATATCGGATCATCTGAAAATAAAATCATATTGAACAATCTAGAAATTCTTATATTATCCATTGTCAATGTTTCGTCCATTATTTCCAGTGACATTTGTTTTAAGTTTTAAAATTGAATGATCTAGTGTCTATGTGAATCGAATTTAATAGTATCATTCAAAAAATCAAATTAAGCAATGACGAGCACGGGCGCCTATCGCAGTACGATAATCGGATGCGCCTGTGATAAGCTCTCTTGGAAAATAATATTGGCAGAATCAGCTCGCATAGCTACGACAGTTGATGTAAAAGTATTAAGACAAATCATAAGATTAGATATTATAAATGGAATATATATTGTTCTAACCATTTTTATTAGATCCAAAAGTGTTGTTAAACAAATCTAAATGTTGTATCACTGTAGACAGAAGGTCTGATTTGATGATGAGAAGAACATAAAGGTAGCAAGCTGGTGAAATGCGGGCTGATGTACTGCTCACGTCACAGGTCTATTAGGTTCACAAGTGTCTTCATTGTATATTTCTTTACAGTTTTAGTAAGTGACATCAAAAAATCCGTATTAAATATTGTGTGTCAAGAACTCCATTGAGTCGTTTAAGATGTCATTGTTTGAAAGTATTACAAAGATGAAAACATAATATTTGAAAATGTCATTGTATTAATTATCGAGAATAGGTAATAAATGTTACCAAATAATTTATTTCACATACAATAGTTTGAATATACAGAATATAGGATAGGCAATATTCAGCCGTGGAAGTGGCTATATATTTGGATTTACTTAGAAGACCTCGTTAGTTCATTTTAGATCTAAAAAGCTGATCTAGAGAACACACATATGCCCTCTCGTCTTTTATAAAGGCTTCAGTTACTAATTCTCATTTGGCAGCAATATTCAATCGGCTCAAATGCCTCATGATGCATTCATACTGAAAATGTTGGTGAAATTTTGCCAATAGCGGTCATTCGTCCAACGATCGACCGCGCTCAACGTGACATATTGTTGGCAATATGTGTTCTGCGAGGGCTTTCACCTTTTCGCAAGTTTCGTCCAATTGTCCTTCATGAAAACTTTAGTGAAATAATATCTGAAAACACCCCAATTTATTAGCCCATGTCTGAAATTATACAGGAAAACGTAGGGCTATTCGAATAAATTGTTCCTTCAATGGCTCCCCGGGGATCTCTCGCGTTGTGTTACACATCTCTTTACGAAGCGATTGTGATTGAACTGTTTCCGGGTCTTCTTTAAGTACAATTGTATCATATCCCGGAATGATAACTGGGAATTGATATATTTTTGTTCCTGACATGTTGAAGTAGTGTGTATCGATTCGTTTGTCAACATAACACAAATAATGTTATAGATTCATAACATATTTTATTTATCACATTTAACCGCCAGAAATTCCGTTATATTTTGTTAATTACGGACATTTACCCTATATTTTAATATGTAATATTATTCCTGTAATCTCCGAAGAGCTGGGCAGAGGAGTGTAGTACTCTCCCAACATCAGAATAGTCTAAAAAAAAAACAAACTTATTATACAAAGGAATTTTCGACAGATTGATATTTTAATGATTTCTTTGCGCTTTCAGTCCAATATTATATTACATTTGTTTAGATAACAATTGTAGTCGAACGGTACAGATAACATTGAATAGATTTCAATTTGTCTTCAACCGTTACTCGTTAGCTAATAAGGCTTTTCGAGAAATCTGATATGTAGCTAAGATATTATTAATTAACGTCATGATTGATTGGAGCGAACTAATTAAAATTACTTTAGTTCATTTTTTGATAAGATTTATTATGTGTTGAATCGTTCAATTAAAATTGTTTGAGTTTTTATAGAAATATCTGTATAGTAGGCTTTTGAAATGTAATCGTCAAATAACGAACTATACTGAAAAATAAACTTATTATTAACTAACTTAAAATGTAATACATATTATGTTAATCAATTAATTCTATTGAAAAATTAATAGATATGTAAATGTTTATAGTTAATTAATATAAAGCTTTAAGTCGTTCTTGCTTCAATTAATTCTTCATAATTGACATTTTTTTTTTAAAGAACAGTAACGGCTTATTCTCTTTTATTGCAATTAATCTACTGTTACTCATCTCCCTCTGTCTCTCTCCTGAAGATTATTACTCCCACCTAATTGTGGGGTCTGCTTTCCGTATTCTCTCTCTCAACCTCGCGCGATTGGGGTCGTCCTTCGCGAAAACTATGCAAGCGGTCATGTCTTTCTGTCTGTTACTCATCATAAATATGTAATTGTGTATAATTCAGCAGTAAGTGGAATTTTAAATTAATTATTAAAACATGCCAAATTTAAGCTCGAAAAATCCGAAAATATTCTGTCAGGGTATCGAACTCAGCACCTCTTGATCAGCAGTCGCGCTTGTAAACGCTCGAGCAAAGAGTCAGTGAGTTTAATACTGCGTAAATTAATTATAATCTTCAAAGTTTTTGATATTTTGATGGCAAAAAGGTTTCTTCTAAAGACTTTATAGATAGAGCCTGCGTCACCTCTTCATATTATTATTATTATTATGTTCGTTCAAAACATCTTAAGTAAGACTGCGTAGGATGCCCTCCAGCTTGGTAGAGTGACGATATACGCAAAGTGGCTGGCAGCGGTTGGATGCGAAGAGCTGAAGATCGAACTCAGTGGCGTACCATTGGAGAGGCCTATGTCCAGCAGTGGGCGGAAATAGGCTGATAATGGTGATGAATGACGAAACCTGGGTATTTGAAAATTTTCCAAAATATTCTCTGAACTCTTCTCATCTTGTCATAAGACATGACAATCGAAACTATTAATACTGTTGATGATTATGATTATCATGACGCTCTTTGACTTCAAAAAAACATTTTCTGTTAGATAAAAGTACCGGTGCACCTGTGTGCGAACCTTGGATTTGTTCCGGTATTTTGAGTTAATAGAAAGAAAGAATGTAAACAGCATCTCCTTTACAATATAACCTTATAAATGCCGAGTTTTATGATTAATATTCCCCCTTTGAAAGCCTTAAAAAGACCTCCATTATAATATTATGAATCGCCATTAGCCCAATTGGGGTTCGCGGTCCACTGCGTTTATAGGCGGCTAATAAACACCCTTCTCTTACGTCTTTTTAATGTTGCCTTAAAACTTTCTATTACTTTCGTATTTGCGTTTTTACATAGTGGCTAATCGAAGTGGTGAATTAAAGAAAGAAAAAAAAATATGAAAGCGTTTATTCCGGCAACAATTACGTTACTGTAAGGAAGTTAAATAAAATAAAAAGGGTAATGAATGAAAAGTCCTGCCTTCGTAACATCACGCCTGTAATGTTCGAAGAGGCGGGCATGTGAATGAAGAAGACGGCAAGAGCGATGTGTACACGTATACTCTCGTAAGTTTCACCATTTACGTTCACGTCCGATTTCTCAGAGTCACAAGTAATCCGTGGTATTTTGTTTGAATAATTAATAAAAATAACCCTTAACACCTCGTTATATCTGTCATGCAATCTAAATAGAGCCTGTGCTATGGTAAGAGACGACTACATATGTACATACTTAGAAATTTATCCTTACCCTATCCAGACATAGAAGATATTCTTTTGCTCATGACATAAACATGAACGGATGACGGAAATCGAACTTACAAATCCAGCCAATCACCGCTACAATGCCATTGAATAGATGAAGCATATTTCTGCTACTTTCGTTTCGATTTTTATTTACTTATATTGTTATCATAAGCTATAAATAATATCAATAAGTTTTTTCTTACTACGATTTATCGTACTCGTTTTATTTAAGTCTCGTTCAACCAATGTTTAATCCACAACTATAAAAATATTAACAGTTATATTACCGATTTTTATTTGTACAAAAGGTAAAAGGGCGTACCTAATATCTTCTGGCATTCTCTCACCGTTTCTTCTTCATACTCTACATTTTATTATCGCAGCTGGTAAAAGTTGTATGTAACTCACCCTTACAATACTAGAACTCTACTAACTATTAGTCTACTAACTCTATGCGTTACATACATAGGTACATAATTAATTCTCGAGTCCTTTGTAAGGCCGCGCTATGTATTAATAACATTTCGTATCGCGTTGCCTAATTTAATGACTTCATATCTCTGGCGATGTCGCTAGGGTTGTTTAATGTAGAGTTCAAGCTGTCTACAATTTAAATATAGCGTCAATTATTAATTATATTTTATTTATATGTATATTTGTAGTTTACCAGCCGTCTGCAAAAGTTATAACATATTCATTAAATCAATTCAAATTGTATAAATCTTTACATGTATGTATATCAGTACTCTACTACCTGACTAGTTACGTAATTATAGGCTATATCTACTTCGGGGTCAGGTTGTCGTGAGATATTTTAAGATGTTTTTCCTAATATCTGTAGAGTTCACATTGTAACGTTCATCCCTAATCGCTAAGGGCGTACGGTTCTCGCACTTACGCAGACTGCTATTATTATGAACATGTTATTAAAATACCAAGACGATGTAGACGATTGCTCGAAGCACTAATTGCTTGGAATAATTTACTTTCATTGTGAAGTGATTACTTCAAAGGTTTCCTTAACTGATACATCGAAAAAATTAATTTGTACAAATGAAAAAATATTCTATGTTACCTATGTTAATTACAAGTAATGTATTTTACAGTGGAATTTTCACTAAAAGATGTAAATCTAATTATAATCCGAAATTTATTTAATAATCAGCCCAACCAATATAATTATAATTTTTTTTTTTAATATTCTTCTTAACCGTCATTAACACCGATTACTGTTAATTAGTAACAACTAAGAGTAAAGTCATGTTCTTGCTTTTGCCATGTATTTTATATCATTTGTGTCGTGACAACGCAAAATTCCAGCTCTTAGGACAATATGCCAATATACCTTAATACATATTTCACAACAATCTTTTATGTAATTATAACTATTAAATATTAAAACTTTCATAAAAACGTAACATCACGCCTGTATTCCCTGAAAGGTAGGCAGAGAAGTGTAATACACTCCCAGGTTTCACCAGATACGTTTAAGTCCCTTGGATTAGTTGGTGAGCCTATTGCCTTACACGGGACGCAGATCTAGAATCAGAATCACTAATGGAAATTCTAAATTAGAAAAATCTAATAGTATCCGACCCGGCCGGGGTTTGAACCTAGGGTCTTCCGATCGACAGTCGCGCTTGCAACCACTAGACCAACGAGGCGGTCAAGTCAAAACTTTCATGTAATTTCAGTATATAAATATACCAACTGTCATGATTTACAAAAACATCTGATAGAAACACCTTCAGTCAATGCTAGAAGCTACATCTTTACATTCCCATCATTATATTTGTGTTTTACACAATTACATTTGCATTTTACATCATTACATTTTTGCGTGACATTTGAACATTTTTAACAATATTAATTAATATCTGGGAGCGTCCGATCAACACTAGTATGAAAATCTATGGTCGTGCAAATGACAGCGTAAAGGGAATTATTTATGGGACCCATAGACAACTTTAGTATGTCTCCGGCAAACATTACTAAAACGATTCGCTGAGATGATGTAAAAAGTCGTAAGTTTCGGCGACCCTCGTTATTTTTATGTAGAGTGAGTGTCACGTCGTTATCAGTTACCATAGAGAGACGTAGAGATGGAGAACATTTTGTGTTCATGTTTTTATAGAGATTTCACTCAAGAGGTTAGCTCTATGATGCACAGTTTTATGGGAGTTTTGAAGGTGTTGAGGTTGTACTGAGTGATAAAATTTTATCTCAAATTAATCTACACTCTTTTTATGTAAAAAGTGTTTCCTATGTTTTAACGGAACATCACCCCCGTAATCCCCGAAGGGGTAGGCAGAGAAGTATAGTATTCTCCCACGTTTCACCAGTTACGTTTGCGTTCCGTGGAATAGGTGGTGAAGTGGTGATTTATTCTTAATAATATATATCTTTGTTATGTTACGTTGTTACGATGATGTTGTTTACACGACTTTAAATAGTATTCACGAACAAAATATTCCAGCGAGCTGTATGAGCGTACTGTCCTAATGTTATCCGCATTATGCATTGTATGTTACGCAGTATGAAAACATAAATTGAAATACTAAATTCTTATACGCTTGACTGCCTCGTTGGTCAAGAGGTTGCAAGTGCGATTGCCGATCGAGTAGTCCTGGGTTCAAATCCCGGGTCGGATACTATTGGATTATTCAAATTAAGAATCTAATTAGTGACTTGGAGTCAGGATCTGTGCCCGGTGTATGGCAAAAGGCTTACCACCTATTCCATGGGACTTAAACGCAATTGGTGAAACGTGGGAGTGTACTTCACCCCTCTGCCATACCTTCGGGGATTACAGGGGCGATGTTACTTTTTTTTATACGCAGTGATTGAAACTAAATATGGAAGTTTAAGTTCAACCAATGCCCCAGTTAGCCTGAGCTCATAAACATTGACGCCACGTCCAAATTATGTAAGAGTACAACGGCGGACAATTGTTCGCTGCCTCGAGAGACTTCCGAACAGATTTTAGACCAACATTAACAATTCAATGACGCTGTCATTGATGTTACGGAGCGTACAGAGGGGCTAACGGAAAGTTACTTTTATGCCTATTTTATAAATGACGTTTAAGGTGGAGTTGAAAATGGCTCTATTTGAAGAATGTTTTAATGGTTTGTGATAATTTTAGTTTATTTTGAAGGTATAAGTATTAAAAAGGTAGAGCAGGTCATGTTTTATAATTTGATCAGTGAATGTTTTCTATCCAGAATTGGGGGTGATTTTGACCTGATACTTCATACTCAATTTATTTCTTCACAATGAGAAGTGGTTGGGTCACAGTTTGCTACCCTACGGGCTAACAGTCTTCATAACCCTATGAGAATATGATGGAGAAATTTAAAATGTACACGATTCTTTATATTTTCCTTTACCGTTATAGCAAATGTTATTTTATCCTAAAATACATTTTTTTATAAAATGGTGTGTAAAGGATTGGAACTCAAGACTTCCGGAGTGGAAAAAAATAACATACCTATAACATAACGCTTAAGTAACAATTAACAATTAGGTATAACGCTTAGCGTAATAAATAACAAAAAGGCATAAGGCTTAGAGTAAAAAGTAACAAATGGGCATAAAGTTTAAATTGACAAATGCTTTAACCCCTCTGTGGTTATTTAGTTATCGATCTCCATACCAGTCAATTTTGACGCAAATTAGCTGGTTAGCTAATCAATTTTCGCACCAAATTATGGGCAGTAAAGTCCATTTTCCAATTCAAATATTCGCTTTTGGACAGTTTGTGTGACGTTGTAGCGTACTGAAAAACGTGTTTAACTGTATTTTAGTGGTGTGTTTGTTTCGAAATGCATTGCTGTTCTTTGACCGTTTGAACTAGTTATTTTGTGATTTTTCAATACACGTAATATTTAAAAAACGTAACAACACACCTGTAATCCCCGATTACAGGCGTGATGTTACGTTTAATACGCTAAATATATTACACGAATCCAGAATTATACGCTTTAATATATAACCATTTCCTAAATATATACGTCCATATGTACGTTTCTCACATGTGTTCCATACAGCTTTATTGTTCATAATATACATATGTACATATATTTGGTTTAGTAATATTGCCTTATTAGAAGACTACTAGCAGTATTACTTTGACAAAGATAATTCGAGATAATAATCCGTTTCATACAGCATTCAATTAATCAAATTATGTAATATGTAGTAAGTACCTAATTATATTATAAATATTACCACTTAAATATGTCGACTGAAATGTTTATCTTCATAAATGTATCTGGATATTCTTTATATGAAGAAAATAGTCGGAGCTAAAAATGAATTTTAAAAGGCAGTCAAGCATATATGATGACTTTAATGACCCATTCTTAAAGTCCAATTTTAGATGGAAGACAAAAATGATTTAAAATAATGATAGCAACTATATCTTGGACCCATTTATAATAGCCTATCTAGGTCTAAATCAGTCAGACCGTGTTATGGTAACCAGATAGCTGGTAAAGTGTTTACTCACACAGAATATTTATGCTAATCAGGCATTTCATCGTGGGTACGAATAACATCTATAACCTGTGGCCTCGACAGATAACCACTGGCCAAACAAGCCACTGAAAATATATAGAAATCTTTCTACATCAATGTACATATTATAAATAAAACAGTACTTGTATTTTTCTTATTTTGGACCGCCTCGTTGCTCTAGTGGTTGCGTGCGCGACTACGAATCGAGAGGTCCTGGGTTCAAATCCCGGCTCGGGTGCTATTGGATTTTTCTAATTCAGAATTTTTAGTAGTGAGTCTGGCCTGTGCCCTGTGTATGACAATAGGTTCACCGTCTATCCCATGGGACCTAAACATAATTAGTAGGAGTGCACTACTATGCTCCTCTGTCTACCCCTTCGGTGATTATAGGCGTGACGTTACGTTGCTTTGATGATGATGTCACTTATATTTTTGGCTGTTTATAAAAAATGTAAAATCATAAATAGAAAAAAAAAAACGTAACATCACGCCTGTAATCCCCGAAGGGGTAGGCAGAGGAGTGTAATACACTCCCACGTTTCACC
>DWME01009759.1:0-10690 GCA_018244795.1 Parelbella ahira ahira | reverse complement strand
TTTATTTTTCGCTTGTACATTCAGCATCATCATCATCAGCCTACTTCCGGCCACTGCTGGACATAGGCCTATCCAATGACACGCCACTGAACTCGATCTTCAGCTCTTCGCATCGAACCACTGCCAGCCACTTTGCGTATATCATTACATCACCTGGCTGGAGGGCGTCCTAAGTTCATTCATCACTAAAGATTCCATTCTACAATTACAGATTTCAAAAACCTGCCCAACAAATAATACACCACAGATAACGTTACCGTTAACAATGTATTTGTCCCTCCATTGTCGTCGTTGTTGCTATGATTTTTGGTCTATTTAATTACATATAAATAAGTCTCGGTCGTAACCTTACTGGAGGTCGAATCGTCCTTCAGATTATTGTACCTAAATTTCAGACTTGGGCGTTGCGCATGGTAGGAAAATAGTTTCGGTACCTTTGCGTTGGGCTATAATTTATTTACGACCTTAGTGCTCATACTAAGTAACTAATATAACACGCAATAGTGAAAGACTAAATAAGAAGATACCATAAAAGTATTGACATATTATACGTATACATCCAAGAGCATCCAGTCACAATCTAGATTTTGGGCGGGTTCCAATTAATTCTTAGCTCAGCGCGGCCTGTTCTGAAAATGAATTCACTGTAATTCAATTATCATTCTATTACTCGAATACGTAGTAGAATGATAATTTATTTTCTCATCTCATATTTAGAATATTGTCTTATTACAGCTAATATAATGGCCAGTATCGTTAAATGTATTTTGCTTAAAAGAAATACGTGTTTTTATTCATTTTCTATTGCAATTTAGACCACTCGTTCATTGAGAAATATTGAATAATGTAAATTTAAAGATTTTCAGAATTCTCCATAATGTACAATCTCTAATTATTATGTGGGAGTGTACTATACCCCTCTGATTACCACAGTCTTTCACCAGTTACGTTTAAGTCCCATGGAATAGGTGGTGAGCCTATTGCCATACACCGGGCACAATTCCAGACTCTGAGTCACTACTAGAAATTACAAATTAGAAAACTCCAATAGCACCCGACCCGGGGTTTGAACCCAGGACTTCCCGATGGGCAGTTGCGCTTGCAACCGCTCGACCATCGAGGCAGTCTAATCGTTATGAGACAAATCGTTATGGAATTTTAGAAGTATTTAAAATGTATGTGACCTATACCCAGCTCTCAGTGTCAAATTGCGCAACCCATTTGTTCGTGATCATTATCATCATCATCGTCAGCCTACTCCCGTCCACTGCTGGACATAGGCCTTTCCAAGAGCACGCCACTGAGCTCGATTATTAATATTTGTTTCTTATGCAATTGTTTTATATAATGTAGGAACATATTAAAGCACTGTCACGATCAAGTTATTACTAAATTTAATACCCACACGTTCATGCTTAGGTAATTATTGTGAGCTAAAGAGGACATTATGTACGTGCACACTTTCCCCAGTTCTGTTAATGCCCTGAAGTAGACGGCCAGATAATCTTTACGGCACTAAGACAGTATTTTTTATTTAATATTTAATTATTTATTTTTTAGGTTCACTTTCCTCGAATCGAATACAGTAGTGGCCGATGCGAGGATCAGAAGTTTCTTAAACCGGCGTGTGGGTATGAAGAGAGTGACGAATGTAAAGTCAGAATTTAGTAGGTACTTAACATTGAAACTCGGTGTTCTCTGTCTATCCCATAGGGAATCAGTCAATATGATAATAATAATGCGTATAAGAGTAGGTACTTACTTATTTCTTATTATGCTGAACTAGACTTTTATTGCGTTCTTGGTAAATGATGGTTGAGCTTTATTACACGCCAACTTTGTGTGACATTTTTGTGAGGAATTGGTGCCAGGATCTAGACTTAGGACGTTCATAATGAGAGGTTGGGTTCTCAATCACTAAGCTATCACTGTTTGTTGGAAGGAAATTTTGAAATGTTTACTAACGCCATCTTTAATTGTAAAAAGGAAACATCTGTTTCATACAAATTGCACTGTGCGGTTTACCTTAATAAATTGTTAGAAAACCGCGTGGGTGTCACATGTTCGACCAATCATTTGTCCTAAAAATGATAAGTTAATTATCTTTGTGAACACACTTAAGATACAGTACGATAAAATATGCAGTGACATTGTAGTAGGACACCTCTGCTTAAGCTCATGAGTGGACTACAAATACAAGTTCAGTAGTTAAAGCACAATATTTTCAATCGATACCCGAGTGTGTTAACCCCGCCCGCAGCGGCGCGTGCGCAGCGGAGCGCGACAGCACCAGCTATCGTGGATGCAAGAAACTGAAATATGTTACAAGAAAGTCCATCACTTATCATTTACGCGTTTTCCGTAAAGCGTTGCAAAAACATTCATCAAAACTTTCGTTATTTTAATCCATGGTTACGTAGCATTATCAAACTTTTTATCGTTCCCCTTATGTCCTTCTCCTGGGAACTTTTAAGGAAATAGTTTGTTGCCCCAATCAAGCAGGGCCAGGTACATAGATGTCATGTGCCACTTGTGGTGATATTTGACGAAATTTGTTTCCTGCTGGTTTTGCTGTAGGAATATATCTAGCACGTAACTAGACCTCCTAGTTACCACTGCTGATTGTATACGGTCGCCAAGATCTTTAGGTTAAGTTAACAGGTACTTATACAATAAAAATATGAGACAGGCTGATCAGCGTGAGTATTAAGCATTAACATAAGGCCAGTTATTCACGAAACGATTTATAATCAGACTTGACTAGGAATTAACACACATAATAATGTAACCATGGTCTCTGCTATTGTACTTACCTACTGCTGTGGAAATCTCTTAACAATCACATATTCAAAACCCCTACTCTACCATAGAGTAAGCGGATATAATCTATGGTGATTATTATACAGAGAGCACCGTTTATGTTCAGCAATTTGAAAGTGCTCGCTTACGAAATTGTTTTTCTTTTCCATTGCAACCGTATTACACTATTTATGGTGCTCGTGCATACAAAATGGATATTAATGATCAGTATTATCACGGCAACTTATATAGAAGTTACTGATAATGGAAAAAACAGCCTTATTTATGGAATTTGCAATAATATTCGCAGTAAATTTTGGGTTTAAGTGATATAATATATTTATTTATTTATCCTTTATTGGTTGGTAACAAAGGGCGATCTTAATGCCAAGTGGCATTTTCTACCAGTCGACCCAGGTGATGATGAGAAGTACTAGTACTATACGTACCTACATATAAAATAATGCTACAGTTACTTTATTCCTTGAAAGAAATTGCGCATATCAACTGCAAACAAAATCAGACGTTTAGCCGGTCCCATGCACACATCGGTATAATGCGCTATCAGATGGTGATTTCACGATCTTTTACTACAACTACTGAACCGGAAATAAAAAGTATCGTTCGCAAGTAGCCTAAGGACGTACGATAACACTCACGCGGTGCACGCTCGCGTGTCGACATAGAAATAGTAAGAGCAAAGATAATGGGCGCGGGCGCGTGCGGCTGGTTTTCACACGCGCGTCTGTCAGCGGGCGCTCGGCGCGAATCGACGCGGCGTTCGGACTCCATGCAGACTTATTTCTTCATACCAGTTGATCGACACCGCTATGTACCGTAGATCACACGCTTCGGATGTTCTAGGTTATAAGGTGCACCTTGTTAATTGAAGTGCAATCACGTTCAGTTCTATAGGAGATGTCAAGTGAAGAGATAGAAAGATACATAAACAAAATAACTCTACGTAGCGTAGTTTTCAACGTACGCCCTAAGAGACAATCCCCTCATCATAACCATCATCATTATATGTACACTGAGACCGTCTCGTTGGGCGACTGGTTGCAAGCGCGACTACCAATCGGGAGGTCCTGGGTTCAAATCGCGGATCGGGTACTATTGGATTTTTCTTCTTTAGAATTTCTAGTAGTGATTTGCAGTCTGGATCTGTGCCCGGGGTATGGCAATAGGCTCATCACCTATTCCATGAGACTTAAACGCAACTGGTAAAACGTGGGAGTGTAATACACTCTTCTACCTACCATTTCGAGTATTACAGGCGTGATGTTACGTTTTTTTATCATTATATACGGAAATACTGGTTTTAATGAAACTTATATAAGATCATAAACTCTTGTATAATCGTACTTGCATATTGTTGCTGCATTAAATTTCTATTAATATATTTATATATTGAATAAATAATTAAATTTGTTCGGTTAATAATCTATTAAAACATGTTATTTATTAGGATAATTAGGATCTAACACGAGCAATCAGATTAGATTTGTTTTCAGACTATGAATAGCTAGGGCTCCAACTAGTGAGTATTCAATCATAATAAACCAATTGAATTTCAAAATTGCACACATGGTTACATAGGTATGAGTTACTTTAGAACGATTTCCTTCACAGCTAGAGCGTAGCGGCGATAATTATAAGCGTAAAACGGTTATTAAAAGTTGAAATGACAAAATTACGACATTTAAAAATACAATTAGTCATGAAGGTTTTTAAACTTTAACGAATTTAAAATAAAATTAATCGTAAATTAATCGACTAGCCCTCAAAAGTGAAAACGATCAGATGAAATAAAGAAGTGGCAAAGTTATGTTGTTTTTATATACTGTTCAGCTTTGGCTGTGTCGGAAAAACCGCTTGCCCGCCAAAACTGGTCGCAATTTGGTTATTAAAGTAAATTTGGTTCGCTTGCTGACAATGTTCAAATAGATTATTCTGCCAAGTATTTTTATATTTCTTTGTTTTTTAGTTGGTAATACTGTTGGTTACCATGTAATTATACTAATACAGAATAGTAATTTACATTGATAAAGAACGCCGTTTTTGACAAATGGCGTAGCAATTTGGCGCAAAATTCCATGGCAATTGTTTTTTTTTTAAATTTAAGATCTACTTATTTCAGTAACATGTTTGTAAATTTTGGAAAGTTTTTATTCAGTGACTTGATACTTGCGTCCTTGATTGATTTACAAATCCGTTGCTGCTAAATTCGTAACCCCTCTTTGTGAATAAAGGATTTTTCTTAATTAATTTTATTTATAGACACAAACATAATATGAACGTAAACAAAATATTTATATCTACGTCATCACTATAAATCGGGTCTCGTCCACTGCTGGACATATTCTCTGCAACAGCCCACCAATGAGCTTATTATTTTCAACTACTGCCAGCCACTTGGCGTCTTACGCTACATGGTCTTCGCTCTAGAAAACGTCTACTCTAACGGTTATCGGTTATGTATTAAATAAGTACTCAAGTCATATCAGTAAACTTATGTTAATATAAATATATAGGTTCCACAACTTGCGCATGACATTAGTTTAAATAAATATCTTGTACACTTGTATTTAAGATGATGAAGATTGCTAACATCCGCACCATTGCGTGTTGCTATCTAGATCGGTTTACTACGGTTAATAATACAAGCTATTATAAACTGTATCTCAATTGTCATAGTGTTGAAAATAGTCCCGCCTGGCGCCAAAACTACATTATAGTTTTTCTACGCGCGGTATATTTCTCGTATAGTTTCTACGACTTAAGGGTCTAGAAAGTTCTATGAAATCGATTTGAATATAAATGCTTTTTTACGTGATTTTTATCCAGTCCAATCGAATAGTTATCAGATTTTTTAACAAGTTATTACAAAACTACAAACAGTACACAAGATAACAATGGCTGAAAATACTATCACTTATTAAAAAAAACATTTAATAGTGAATTCTGAATAAAAAAATTACAAATCAGTGAATACTGCTTGCACTTAATCTAATTTTTAACACTACTTATTTTCATATATAAACTTATAATTTTCAAAACATTATCTCATATGTTTTCGTTAATATACATATGTATAAAATAGATTGTAATTGCTACGATCTTACAAGTAAGTATGTGAAGTTATCTAAAGTTGTAAACACAGTTGAGGAACCTTATCGGAAGTCGTTTAAATGAAGTAAATAATACATCATTCATTTATATCGTATCTTCCGTTACTATTGCATCGTTTCAATTCAACACCTAATGTAATTATTGTTTTTATAGCGTTACGACAGGTCCATTACGAGGTAGACAGAGAACACCGAGTGCCAAATATCTCCGTCCTTACAGACTTAATGTGCTTATTCTGCGTTCATCACTGTCTTCTACATCTATGTGACGGCGAGGAAAAATATTGAATGCCCAATATTTAGACAACATATTTGCATTATCAAAATGTTTATTTTATTTAAACCACTTTTTCAATATAAGTACTTTATTGTTATCTTAAAGTTTATTGAACTCTTCGGTGGCGCTACAATCGTTTTAGATATTATGATAATGCGAAAATAATGAAATCATTACAGTTGATACCATTGAAATATTACTTGGATCGCTTTTATCTTGTCTGACTGCTTACACTTTTAAACCCATTTAAAGTAATGTAGTTGCAGAAGTAAGTCAGAAATGTTTCAGTCTGAAACATTGCATCACTAACAAAAATTCCCAACTGCCTTTACATTTTCCAATGGTCTTATTAGTTTTATTAAATAACATCACCATAATTGTTATCACCATCTTCATTATCATCATCATCATCATCATTATCATCACCACCATCATTATCATCCACATTATCACCACATCAATCAATTATTGGATGTCAATATCATTAATGACAGTGATGGCGCTATCGTCACCTGATGGTGATGATAGTGTCATTAGCACACTCATCATCACTATTAGCCTGTATCAATGCACTTATGGACATAGGTCTCTCCTTAGCAAGTATGTCTTTACTCTGCAAGCCAAACACAAGTAACGGTTTCACGATTTCCACGCCGTCATGTTACAATTATTTTATTGACTGTACAAGAATAGGTGAATTGTTTCGATGGTGTGATCTGTTACGCAAGCGGACAACGTGACCGCACCAGATATTTTAAGTAACACAGCCTGACGAATTTTACGAAAGATACCTAGAGCACGGTTGTACTGCAATTTAACTAATGTACCTACACTTCCGGCACTTACATCACTTTACTTGACACCTCTATAATTTTGTCTTTAGTTGCCTCCATAGCAATCTATTTATTATGAATCTTTTATCTTTCTACTGTTGGACCCGGGTTTCCTTTCAGAATGAAAATGCCTGCGCCGCTGGCAAAGTACGGGTTGGCAGACTTCACACGCCGTAAAGACAATTTTTTTTGTGGAACTCTGAGGTGATCAAATCTCTTCGCGATGTTTTTCTTTAACATTGGCAGTCTACAGTGGATTAATGTCTATCTACTCACTAACAATCTAACTTTATGATCACTGTTTTTAATGTATATGGAGATATTTATTTCCATATTGATATACGTATATTATTTATTGTTCATGCTACGAAGTTAAAAAAAAAATTATGTCGCGACGCGAATGCTCGCAAAACCGTACATTATCACTCTAAACACTCGCATCCCTAGCTATATCAGTCATACGGAAAACGGCTAAGTATGTCTCAACACTACGTTCTCAACGAGTTAATGACACCACTACTGACAACTAGACGAGTAGTTCCGGTGAAAACTCGGATGTAATTAGGCGATTTATATCTTTATAAATGTTTTGCTGCGCACTTTACGTACGGAAATGCAACTGATATTTACGCTCCTGTTTATAATGTAGCAGTAGGCCTATGCCTATTGGTTAGAAATTCAGCCACTCATTTCGGGAGTCCTGGGTTCTTATCCATCGCGCGCGCACTACTTTACAAAAATGCGTGTTTTAAGATTGTATATCACTTACGAATATTTCTATAATTTTTTTCCAAAAAATTCGACACTTGCATTGTTGCCATGACAAATTGACCTCAACTACCGTTCATGTGCTTGTTGGCTCAGAAACAAAAAGAAATGAACACGAAAATCAGAGATTTAATTTTATCGGTCATCGTTGACTTAAATTCGGAACAATATTGGACTATGAGAATCAAATGTTTGAATTGTATACCCACGACGCAAAGTCGGCCGTGTCTAAGGGAATTCTCGACGATTATACAATAGACAAATTGACTAATCTGTGAACCACCGCGAAGTTCTGTACCACTTTGTCGGTGAATTGAAAAATAAGATCAACTCTTGCTTTCTATTCATCGGAATGTTTAACTCCGTCGCGTAATTTTATTCTGTTATTAGATCCGATCGACTCAATGATTGAAATATCAAAGATGTTAGACGGATCTAAAGATTATATGACTTGCCTGTTGTTCCAATGGGTAAAATTCTCATCCGGAACCGATATTTTTGTATTTTTGTAATTAGCAAGAGTTTATGTGTCTGGAGGAAAATTAGCTATGCCAGAAAATTTTTAAAATTCCGTGTATTTTAATAATACATACTCTGTTTTACAATCATTGTTACTAAATATGGAATAAGTTTGTTCTTAACATTTATTGATAATCGTTATACTTAGATTGCTTGATCATCTGGCCTCAGTCCACTGCTGGCCTTACGCCTCATCTAAAAAGGAATCTTATGTTTGCTCATAGGAGGTTCATACTTATTCCAACGTTGAGCCTGCTAGTTGGGACTCGTAGTTATCCTAGGTCGACAATTGTCTAACTCCGGTGAAGTCGGGGCGGACCATTAGTTGTTGATAAAGTTGAGTGCTAAGGGCACCAGCCAGCGGTCCTATCCCATCATTTGTCCAGCCGATAGACCGCATCGAAAACACTTTTCACTCGATTTTCAATAGCGTATCTATTGCGATGCGATGGATTAGAAAGTGCTCTTAATGACAGTTGTGTTTTTATTCATATTATCGAATTGCAGCTATCCGGCCGAGTGAAAGCAAGTGCCGTGGTTCAATGTTATCGGAAATTTTAGAATTAGTTTACTGAATAATAAAAATAGTAAAAATATTGTTTCTGTATTAACACATTTACAAGTCAAACATATTTACAAGTCGCAAGGGTTACTGGGCTCAATATCTGCGTTGAAATACCGCTTTGGAGGCGTCCATTAATTACGTGAGGTGATTTTAGAGTTCTTTGACATCCCCTCTCTCCCTCCCTGGTAAGATTTCGTGAGATTTTCCTCCACACCCGTTCCACCCGTCAATCTCACATGAGATTTTTCAAAATGCATGTATCTCGTAAATATATCGAATGAATTCTAAAAAGAAAAATAAATTGCTATATTTTTATTTAAGACTAATCAACACTACTATTTAAAATTACTGAGTAAGTACCTAAGTAGACTTGATTTACAATGTAAGGTAAACAATGAAATACTTAAATGTTTACTATTAAGATTCATAAAAGAATAATCATTCTAATTCAGTTTAAGGAGTCCAGTTTAGTTTGATTTGGCTGTGTTTTAGTAAATCTTTTGATTAATTAAATATATATATTTTTTAATTTACTATTTTTACTATATTTATGATATGTGTAAGAGTATAAAGCTTCGTAGTACCACATAGTTAATCTATTGGCTTGAATACCTCTTTTTATAAGGTGACATACATTTAACAAAGGACCGACAACAACATGAGTATCTGTCATAAAAAGGTGTCTGGCATAATACATAAAGGTATCCGGTATTTGTTTAGCGTCGAAAACGTTTTCCGCCATTTCACCAAGTTCCATTCTGATTCCTTCGTTCTATTTTGCGCGATTAGTAATACATGATATTCTAAGGATTATACCTAAGGATCGTATCTCTAATACTGTCTTTCGTATAAAATGTGGGCAGTGTCTCACCTGTCTATTAAACACAACATTATCTTTATATTTTAATGATCCTATTGTTTTGTTAGTTCAAATTACATATTTCTTATGTAAGTTCTATAAATCATATAAATCTCATTCTTCGAATAATTGGATTTCTAATTTATTAAATGATAGGTATAGAATGGATTATTAAACAGTAAACCTTTCAACTAAGATTATTTTACATCAGTTTTGTTGAAAACGTTTTTGTAAGTGTAGCGATATGAATAAATTTGCTGTGAATTTAAATTACATATTATTTTAAATAATAAATATTGTTTTAATTTATGCCCGGTTGTAATATTAATTACGCGCCATCTAGCGGCGAGTAGATAAACCAACCTATTGGTTATCGTATACTTTTATTCGATGTTTCGCTGTTTCATGGATAGATGGCGTACTATGTATATATAGGTGTTTGTTTCATCGTGTGCTTTATAAACATTTTTTTATAATTACTATAGTCTAGCTATATTAAAAGGCGCTTTACGTATAATATGATATAACAGTAAGATAATAATGACCAAAATAACTAAACTTATATACATATCTACTCAAACAATGTGTCTGTAGTACAAATACGGATTGTTTTTAAATTTCATTCATTACATACGACGTATTAAAACGTTTAATTTTCTTAATTGTTATCCAACACATTAGTCTTTTTTTGTAATAGTGTGGTCGCTTTCAAGAATTCACCTTATATTTATATAGTGACTAGGATTTTGAATTTGTGATTGACACAAACACTTTAAAGATAAGAGCAAACAAGCCTTACATGCTACCACTCCCACACACAGGCATCGGAAATCAAGTTCTAACATGAATAAGTTACGCTTATTTAGGGATGATCGATATTAAGAAAACATCGATGTTGACATCGATGTTAACATCGAATCAAAAGTATCGATGTACGAT
>DWME01009758.1:0-10690 GCA_018244795.1 Parelbella ahira ahira | reverse complement strand
ACGTTTAAGTCCCATGGAATAGGTGGTGAGCCTATAGCCATACACCGGGCACAATTCCAGACTCCGAGTCACTACTAGAAATTCTAAATTAGGAACATCCAATAGCACCCGACCCGGGATTTAAACCTAGGACCTCCTTGATCGGCAGTCGCGCTTGCAACCACTCGACCAACGAGGCAGTCAATATCTTTATCATAGGAAATTAGGTTATTAGTAAACCTTTAAAAAATCTTCATATAGAATCTCGTAATATTCTATGAGATAAAAATTGAACCTTATTATCAAAAATAAATTTTCGTGTCCTACCTCAGGTAATTTAGAATTCTGTACATCTAAACAATTCAATAAGTCATTATTTTTTTTTTACATCAAAAAATCAGTTATAGTAGTCATTACTTTTTTTAAATTACTTAATGAAGTGCTTATGTTACCATTTAAAACTTTGATTCCGTGTTTGATATGGAAAAATAATCATAAGACATCATTTCTCTAACTTTCAAGAAAGGCTTGACTGCTCATTAATTTTCAACGTTTGATTATTTAACGATGCAATTAACTAAAGAATTAAAATTAATTATTTAGAAAATTACTGTTAAATACATTAAATATTAATTTCATTCAAAAGACCATACATAGGTAGATACGTGTTGTATCAATATTAATTAAATATTATCTTTTTAATTGCGTTTTAAAAAACGGAACGTAGACAATAAGTACTAACAATACCGATAATAGAGTTATTTTTACTAAAATATGTGATTGATAAATATCAAAACTCAATTATCACTAAGAATGTTAAAAATTAGGAACATAACATTATTTTACAATTTCTTGCACTAATTCAAAGCTATAGACAAAATACTTGTCAAAAGAGTCACAATATCGAATAATATATTAATTATGTGTAAATTGTCGACCATTGATCAACTACGTATGTATAATATTTCGCTACGAGCCATTTCCCTAGATCAGATTCTCAATGACCTAGGTCGCTCCTACCATTACTAGGTAAATGTCACAGAAATAGGTCACAACACCTACATTTTGTAATGAACAGTATTCGCTGTTCAATCGCACTCTAATTTATAATAATTGACCAAAAACGATTGAAAACACTGTTAGTGGCAAAATATATGAAATATTGCGTTAAATTAAATCGAAATAATCTAAAAAAATCCTGGCTGAATATCGACACAGTATTGCATGAGAAAAAAACGAAAAGACCCCATCATTAGTGGACAAGAGAAATGTCGAAGCGATATTGCCGAGATCAATTTTGTAAAAATAGAGACGGAAATGTCAAACTTAAAATAGGAATGCGAAAAATCGTTACTCACCGCTTTATCCAGCGCAGTAAGGTTACGGTTTTTGGTGAAACACAGACACAAACAGCGGATAATATGAAAACGCGCAATTTTTATCGTTTTACGATTCACAAGGGTTCGGTTTTTCCTGTGCAATATTTTATTTGTTAATTTTATAGCGCGAGTGTCCTTCTTGCGGATCACACCCCGGTTGTGGGATGTTGTGCTCCAGAGCGGGCGCGTCTGTGGAGTCGACATGCGCTTAACACCCGTGTGATTTAATTTTGCAAGAATACAAATATGGATACTCTCAATATTTTTTATTATATTAACAGATTTGAATGAAATAAACGTGAAAATTAACTGATATTACGCACTAATGTTAGGCGAGTATTTTTGCGTATTGATGTTAATGTATTTCTACGTACCTGCGCTTGTTGGTTTTTTTATATAATGTAAACATCATTGTTCACCATCGGACACGTTCCTCCTCTCATGACAAGACAGGTTAAGGTGTAGTCTAAAACGTTTGCTAAAGAATTGATGCCTTTTACCGTAAGGCGGGTAAAGGGAATCAATTCTTACATTATAGCGAGCTCCGCATGTTTAGTTTCTCTTACAATGTTTTCCTTCGCGGTTTAAGATGTAATATTTCAACCCTATAGCAAGGTTTTCACAGTTAACGTATGTAATAAAAATTTGTCCTTTTCATAAAAAAAAAAATTGTTACAAAGTGCTATGGTAATTAACACTTGGAATAAATTCTTCAAAATTTATCTCGACAATTGATAAAAAAAGCAACAATACACATGATGAAAACTGGAAAAAAAATACCTCAGTAAAAAATTTGTAAGCTTAAAACATTACAATAGTCATAGAATAATTATGATTTCAATCTTTCGAACTATATTTTTTGAGAGACAATGTTTTTGAGATGTTATACTCTTATCGCAATTGATCGATGTATTGTCCATAAAACAATCCACGCAGACCGTCTCCACGCCACTGCTGTTCCCCGCAGCCTCTCTCCATCCCTCTCTAGGGCAGCACCGCGCGCGCGCGAACTACCCCCCACACCTGTTTTTATGCTATGCTACTACTCGTATGGCGCAAGTGGCCACAATTATCCCAAACCCATATTTAGCCCACTGTTGGGCGTATGTTGAAAACTATCAGAATCCCGCTGGAATGCGAACTGTAAAGCAAATATTTTTTTTAAGGAATAGATCACTAAATGGATAAATTGTTAGCCAAATCTGTGACACTAGATAACTGAATAGACCATGCTGGTCGTCATGAAATAATACATACAGTGTATTCTAAACCACCACCAATCCACACTGGAGCAGCTTGGCGCAGTATGACACATTTCGCAGATGCAATCGAGGTACAGTCGGAGGTAAACTCATATACCTATATAATTATATCAATGTTAGAAAGGGTGGCAAATTAGCAGACAGCAAATCCTAAGTGGCCGCTGCCACACACATCACCGACCGACCATCAATACGACTGTGGGAATAGGAATACTAATGTCGATCAATCTATGTAATATAAGTTGTTATTATTATTATTGATAATAGATTGGTGACAGAACTGCAAGTAGATTGTCAGTGTACTTAGACCGATTAGTACATGAATGTTAGTATGATTGCTGTTAGTAGGTATTGGTTATTATCTGTGCTATTCAAAATGGATCATAAACACGTTTTGCACTGTGCAATATAATGTTTGTTGTGACCAGACAACTAATAAATTACATATACATTTTTACATACTCAAATTTCTGAATGCTCGCTCTCCGCCGCGACCTCGCTGCAATCAGCGGCTCGCAAAGACGGACCTCGTAGAGATTCGAATCTAGTCGGGCTAACCCGAAAAGCATACGTGAGTTAAGCTGGTACATATATGTTTAATCATGTATAAAAACTTATACGAGTTATTTAATAGTAAAATACGTACACGGTTAACACCCAGATAAAGGACCCAAACCGTACATTCTCCGGCTAAGTACCTACAATCATATTTAGTTTTCTAAGCGCTAGACCAACAAGCAAGTTGATTGTAAATTGTGTCTCTTTAGTGTAAGATAGAAGTGGCTAAATGTATAAAAAATAATCTGTAGATGTAGACACTTACAATTTCCATTAGAAATGGTAAATGCGAAATTTCAAATAAATCTAAAGTTTATAGAATTTAAGTTATCGACTGCCTATATCAACCAGACCAAAGTCAAGACCAAAGATTCATCCAGTACCCCCATTGGAAAGCCCTCTCTTCCGTTTCCTGTAAAAAAAATTATTAAACGTCCAAAATAAAATTAAGCTAAACAAACATTGCATTTGCTCAACACCTACCCAACTTTGATGCCCAATTTGCATTGTAAATGAAGCAATACAGGGTAAAACATGATTTTTCCTATTTTTTCCTACTTCACTGGCTTCTCGTTTTTTTGTAAGCCTTCTATTATTATCGTGATGGCCTCACGCGCTTTTAATCGATTTTGTATTTATTTACTTCGTATTTTAAATTTTTAAATATCATTTGCAAATAATTCATTGTATTCTTAATGTTGTAATTCATTCAATTTGGTGGAATTTAACTGATAGTAGTTTAATTTAAATTACTTTTAAAACATTTGTCTGATAATTTTTATTTTTAACTTGCACATTTATTAATGCATGCTGTGGTTACCTATAACAGTAAGAGCAGTTAAATCGCACCAAATAAGCCAAATTAAAATCTGTATTTTAAATACTGCTACTTGTGTTGGTGATCCATTAAATAAATAAATCGCTAAAACAGCTGGGATTAGACAGTATGCGGTATTATTGACCTCAAAATCGTATACGTCAACATGAAATTTATATAGTCCCGATTGGTGACTGAATGTCCGTGGTATTGAGATGGCAGTCACAACGCAAATATAACAATATAAATACTGTTGTTGATAATATGAGATAGACGCAGATAGGGCAACCTGCAGTTATTGTTTGAGCTGTGGATTCTTCGTCATAACATATTTTTATGTTCATGTTAATTAAATTGTATTTTGTGCGCGGTCATCCGTTCCAAAGCTTCCTATAAGCAGCCTTCTTAGGACTCCTCGGTTTTATATATCGGTCCTTGCTTCCTATACGCTACATATTAATCTAAGAATACGACTCACCACCGTTTCTTTTTTCTTTTCCTCGGAAGAGTAAAAGAGTGTGAGTACACTCTTTTACTCACAGAGTTGTTTTCCAAACGTTTTTCGTATGTTCACCTAGTGTGATACAATGTAAATCTGAAAATTTCCTTATTTCATCAACTTAAAGCTTAGGTACTCTGTGTACATTTATATACATTATACTATATGTAGAGTTACATAGGTTAGAGTTATGTAAACAAGAGTAAATTCAAGAGCTGAGTATTGTTTCTTAATAAAAGTAAGGATTTGTAGAAATATTCGTGAATGATAGTCCTTGGCCTGTTTGCTTATAAATAAAATAGCTTGTCACCTTTTAAAGAGGACATTAAAAATCGATACTCAACACGTAAATGAGGGGAGTGAATAAAAACGTCCAGACGCTTTCATCGCAACAAATTCAACGGAAAAATATGGCGCGCATCAATTTCAATCCAAACACTAATAAATTGGCATCTCTCAACGATGTTAGCCGCACACAGCTAGACAGTTTATTAATAGAGAACATATTTTGTAAATCTCGACTTGAGAATCACCCCTCGGCTGAATTCAGTGTCGTGTTTGTCGCGGCGAGCGGCGCTTGAAAAAAAAAACAAAATAGGGCGCGAAACGCGGGCGCCATTTTTTAAACATTATCCGCCATTTTTGTAATCTGTCAAGTATAAAAAAGCGAAGGCGCGAAATCTGAGTTGCTTAAAAAAGGTTCAATGACAAAGTGATAGTTTCAAAATGAGTTATGGTGCAATATACGATTTTAATTACAAAGGATTTGAGTATCAAAAAACCAATGATGATAGATTGGCGTTGAGTGAAAAGGATTGTTGTCCAGTGAAGGAGGTTAAAAAAGTGGAAGTTCAAGAAAGTGGGAATGAAAAAGAAGAAGACCACGTACAGCACGTATTAGGCCCTAGTCGGAGGTGCTTGGCTTGGGCCTGTAAGGCCTGTAAAAGAAAAACAGCAGCGGTGGACCGTCGAAAAGCAGCGACATTGCGCGAAAGGAGACGGTTACGAAAAGTAAGCTTCGAAGAGATATCTTATATAGTAAATATGTTTATATTAAGCGTTTATTCTGAGGATTTCGTTGCAATACCTTATAAGTATATCTTTAGACCAGAATTTGTGAGTAATATTGCTACTGCCAGCAAGAAAAGTAAATGTACTGAACTGAAGTCTACATATTACAATATGAATGGGCTTAAAACGATAAGGACAGGTGATATTCTGCGTTGATGAACAAAAGTCCAACGACAATAGAATCATCAATATTTATTTTAACTTATTGGTGAAATTATATCAGGTATGGCTGTTACGTGACAAAGACAATTCACATAGTGACCAACACATAAAAGTGAAGTTTGTTTACAAATGATAGAATTATGGTGTTTTTTAGTTTTTCGTTACTTCAGAAATAAACAGTTCGGTGGTATCTTTTTATCTATTTTCACACCGAGGTATTACACATTTGAATACTTTTGATAAGCCAAAACCTACGAAATTTGGTGCCGGTATTTTATTTTCCTTTGGAAATTCAAATGTAACCATAACTTTTTTTATTCGAAAATCAAATATACAAATATCTACTAAACAATATCTAAAAATATTTTGATTCATTTATTTAAATAAGCCAAATTAAACGTTAAGTACGTCAGTGTCAGTTATAAGCGCAGTATGAACGGACAGACAGACGCGCCGGTTCGTCCCTAATCCCTTAATCCGCAGTTCGTGATACACAGCCGGACTCATTTTAGATGTTATTTATATAATCGCTTCAACGACACGTTTTACATTAGGAAGTTGGTGTACTTTTTTCTTTTCTAGTTCTTATATCGATATTTCTACACAAAAGCAGTTAAATTCTTCGGGGATTTGAAGTTCAAATCTTGAAATGCATCTCTGACTTCAAAAAATGATATCGGCTTACAAGATATATCACTCCTTTTAACAGTGAATGTAAATTAAAGAAACGTACAAACCTTAGGGTGAGAAGGACGCCAAGCAGATTTTGGCCAACGCTGTAGACTACGGTCTTAATTCTTCCTGTTCTGAAAGAAACTTGTTCAATTAAGGAATCATAAAAGTGTCAGTGATGTTGAATTTATAAAGAATCTAATATGTGTTTATAAAGAATCTAACTGTGGATTAATTTAATTGCACAACATCTATATCATTTATCTATGGTTAGATCAACTACGGGCGGGCCCCAGCAGTTCTCCTCTTTCGGATACGGCTTACGGCTTAGAATGAATGAATGAATGAATGAAAAACTTACTCCGGTATTTAAGACACGTACAATAAATTAAAAGTATAAAATAAAAACCTACAATCCTTAATATGCAAAAAAAAAAATGTATTTTGTTGCGCCCAGAGTTTTTCCTTGTCAGACTCTCAACTCTTGATCTTTTGCACCTGAATCTTTGGGCAGCGTGAAGCTTATCAAACGTATAGTTTGGATATAGATGCAAAAAGTTTCCTTCATGCACATAAATAGATGTATTTATTTATAAATAAAAAGTTGAATTCGAATCTAGATGTTATATTTTGCGACAATTAGGAATATGCATGATTTTTTAAATCTTAAATTAATTATTAACATCTTTGTAACGTAGAAAAAATATAAAAAGGGTTGAAAAACGCAAGTTATTTCTTAAGCTGAAATTTAAAGCATAGAATAAATTTTTGCCGCTCAAACGCTGCCATTTAGCTCGCCCGTTGGATGACACGTCCCGTGAACTCCTTTATACATATTTTCAATTATAATTGCCATACAAATCATGGAAGAAGCTAAAAAACCTTTTTACTAGTATTATATGGTACCGGAGTGCAAAAACACTATTAGAAATGCACCCGATAGTGTTTTTTCGTATTCCAAGCTATGCCAAATTCAAAATGTGCCCTCCAAAATGGTGTCTATATTGTTGTAAATTAGTCAGTTGTAAATTTTGCATTAGCTATTAAGCAGAAGAAAATTCAACAAGAATTCAGAACAAAAACAAACAAGAACTTAACTACTCAAAGAAAATTGTTCATGTAAATCGTACCTAATAACGATTTATAACAAATACCTATGCATAAAATCATTACATGTTTATTTAATATTTGCAAAAAATAAATCAACTTATCATACTTGAGTAATCTTTAGTAATATGATGTGTAAACTATTATGATATAAACGTAAATCAGCAGTTTTAGATCAATTTTAATGAGAAAAATGATTGTTTTGATATAGGCATTATAAACTGCTGCGTATGTAAAATCTATGTTATGAACTAAAATATTTCATGTGATTTAATAATTAACTTGCAACTTTCACTTCTTTGATCTATGCAAACGTAAAGTCGAGATTTGATGCAACATATTCTGTCATCATAAATGCATCTATTTTCGGTAGATTATCCGATTGTGCTTTGACAAAACCAGTTTCAGTAACCCTCCTTGATTTACTACAAATTTAGAGTCACTAGAAAATACGAGAAATTACCAGAGGAATACAGAATTAAACTATTTTTCCCACAAACACTACTAAAACAGTATGAACATCGACGCGGATAAATTTAATGTTGTGTCATATGGCGTCACATTTCGTTTCGACCAATGGTGACCCGTTTTGTAAATTTGAATTGTCCTCCCTTATTTTCACTTGTTATAGGTATAATATTTTATGGATCTAATTAATAAGTATGTAAATATAAAATACATTTTAATTATTATGTGACGATAATAAGCATTCAAGAAAAAATATTTCAGACAAATTTAAATTTTATGCATATTCCCTATTAAGCTCAATCTATCAAATATTAGCTGGCAAAATGATCACTTTCTTTTTTTAAAGTAACACTGACATAACAGACAAAAGGAAAAAACGCGGCGTTTCTTACTTCAGTTATGCGACCTAAGAAAAACAATTCTTATTTTTCATTAAAAAGAAATTCTTCCTTGTTTTAAAACTAGGTAAATGATGATCTTACTCAGTCAACAACTGCCAGCCATTGTTGGTTCCGGGTGGGAAAAACTAGGAGACAATGGAAAATATTTTTTTCCACAGAATTTTTATTTCTGGCTGCATTGCGGCTTTCCAACTAGTTTATGCATCCGGTTCCGTTTACAGGATTGCACATTTATTGAATAACTTTAAAGAGGAAGGCGAGAAGATTTGCAATGAAGAAAAACAGCTAAATTATGTTGGAAATATTGAGAGTTTATACTTAATACGAAGTTGTAGTAAGACGAATACATACTACTGCCAGCGTGCATTTGTGATTAGACCATTTGTGTTAGTTAAATTTATATATAGTCAGTATTTATCCTATTCGTAGTTAGTCACAGGCTCCTCTTAGCACAATCCATAAGACAGAAATGGTTATCTTTAGTAAACACGTGGATTACCAAAATCAAACACATCCTTCAGATCGAATTGACGATTAACCGGCAAGGGAAATTCAGTCGTTTTTATATGACATAAAGATGGTTATGGGTTCGCGTGATTTCATGTCACAAGAGACATTGTAACATCTGTAAAACAAATATGTACATTATATGTAGATAATTTTATATAATAAATGTATATAGTAAGATGTGTATAAATAACAGGACTAAAACTTGTATAGTATCGATCTTATCCATTTAACAACTCCGTCGTTGGTTAGAAGTTGGGGAAACTAGGACTCGAAGCGAACAGTAACTTCGAAGCTGTAATGCGGTTAGCTAGTGACGGGCACACGGTCTTATTTGTGAATAGGACCGTGAACGTAACGTGAACTGAATAGGACGTGGTAAACATTTTTCAAAATTCTATTGACATGATATATATACGTAGCATGATTTTATAGAATATGTACCCGCTTAAATCACGTGCGTTTTCGGGATGGCCCTACTAGTTTCGAACTTGTACTCGATCCTTCCTCACGAGCTCCCGCCCGGCGCCCGCTAATAGGCTCACCCCTTATTCGATGTGACGCATAACATAATTGATGAAAAGTGGGAGTAAAACAATCATCTGCCTACCCATTCGGGTAAATAAAGGCGGGATGTTGTAATGTTTTTATCATAATTTAAGGTAAAATAAATAGAAATACCTAAATCACTATTTGTGTCAGATCGTATTGTCATAACCATTAACTATGGTAAAGTTCTATTTTAAATACGATCAAATCTTGCTCCGCTCTCTGAGCCGGTCTGCTTGAAAGAGCCCTTAATATTCCAGTTGCTCCTTAGGGATATCCTGTCAAGACGAATTGACTGCGTATCTCTTCTCAGAACACTAACCGCACGTCATAGAAAAGTATTCATAGTTTTTTATTCTATGCCAGGTTTCATCTGTGCTAAAATGGTTACAGAGATATTTTTTAATTGTCTATGTTGCAACATAACAATGCAAAAAATTTTTGATGTAGAAAAAAAGTTTTTTAACTTTTTTTCATTTGCTATTTATGTGTTTAAATAGTAAGAGTAAATTTTTTAACAAACCTTATTTATGAGACACAGAAGTACAGATACCATTCTAAAAAAGGTTCAACAGTGGAACCGTAAAAGAGTTGAAGATGACTAATATTCATAATTAATTTGAACAGCCACAATTATGGCATCTCATCAATGTCGTCATTGTCATCGTCATCAGTCCACTGCTGGACATAGGCCTCCCCCAATGAGCACCATCGCGCCCTGTCCTTGGCTTGTCGCATCCATATAAGATTATATTAAATCTATTTTACATACTTATACCAAGCCAATGGTTATAAATTATTTTATTCGTTACAAAAACGAAACAAAAATCTAATACCTACGTAAAGTATAAAGCGCTGTTCAACGCTAGAGTACCCAAGATATATTATTATAAATATTCTATAAATAAAAGAATACAACACCACGACTGTATTTCCCCCAGGAGGAAGGCAGAGTAGTATAGTATGTAATCCCAGTTTGCACCAGTTAAGTCACACGTCCTAAAGATTAGGGAGTGAGGCTATTAAATAAATAAAAAATATTTTATTTATTGCTATTGCCAAAAGATAAATATTCTGTTACTTTAAATATGACCTTTATTGCCGAGTAAGAAGATGTATGCAACACTTTATTTTGGGAAATTAGTAGCAATTCTCACGGCTATTGCCGGCAACTATCCTAATGGCCCCTGTACACCCTATGTACAAAATATGTACTTATAAATAGATGTTGGCCACTTTTGTTCCCTTCTCGTTACACT
>DWME01009757.1:0-10691 GCA_018244795.1 Parelbella ahira ahira | reverse complement strand
CGATCTTCAGCTCTTCGCATCCAACCATTGCCAGCCACTTTGCGTATATCGTCACTCCACCTGGGTGGAGGGCGTCCTACGCTACGTTTGCCAGGACTGATTATATAAAAAATATATTAATAAACAATCAGCATTTTTAATTGTAATTCCCCCTACATATATCATATTGACAAATACATATAGAGTAGGAAGCCGGTTAGTCGGCTCTCTTTAAAACGTTTCAACGTTTATTTCTTAACAATGTTCTTAAAGCGATATGTGAACGAATGAGTAATCTGTTGTACAATATTAAATGCCATTGTATAGGTAACAATAATCGTTCAAATTGACCATCGACAAAAAACGTAAACTATGGAATGTTTTAGAGGAATTAACAAAGTCGTATCGTACTAATGAACCGTATATTAGGACGATTAGTTCAAGAGAAAACGAACTCTATTGCAACGAGATAAGACTACACGGTAACACGAGTGTGGTGTGGTAGGACGCTGGAAATCAATATTGGGTATTGCAGTTTAACGGCCGTTGCACAATTTACACTCGACACTCGTTGGCTTCGCGTAAGCGTCGCGGTGTTCATATGTGCAGCCTACAGTTATGTTACAGTTATTCATATACAGCTTCTAATTTACATTTCTATTTACTATTTTCTCTTATATTACATTCGGATTTAATGTGACCTTTCTTGTTATTCTAATGTTTGTCACCTTTTGTGTGATTTCAATTAGTTTATATATTCAATTAAATTTGTATTAAAATAAGTTTTAATATCTACTAATAACATTGGGTCTTTGTTGTCTGTATGAAATAAGGTTATAAGACTAATCAAGCATAAGTATATAGGTCGCTGAAGAAGGAATGAGAAGTTTCCATGATCGGCGTGTTTATAAACAGAGATGAATGTAGAAGAAGCACGACAGGGCTCTAAGAATAGATATATTCTGTACTTTGTGCTCTCTGTCCATCCTCTAAGGCAGATTTTGTGACGTTACAATAATAACATGACATAGCGATAGTGAGAATAGTATTAGTTATTACTAGTACATAAGAATCATGTAACAGTTAGTCGCAATATCATCAGAAAATGGATTGGTAAATGTGTATTGGCGGGGGCCGTGCTTAACTTCAACCTGGACATATGTATACTAAACATTAAAAGCTGCCCTCATACTAACATAACATTCTAACTGGAATACTGTTATCAACAATCCCATTCCAGCAGATCCGTTCCTATGGACATCTACATAACAATCTTATTAACAAGTTATACTAACAGTCCTATTCCTATAGTCCTGCTAAAATTAGTAGCAGATTTTGGGCGACTATTGCCTTAAAAAAATGCCTTGACACGATCAATGTTAGTAAATATGTAGTGATTTAATATTTTTTGGTAGACATGGTAACACTTTTATTCGTACCGTCGTTGCAAATGTTTTAAAATATTGAGTACAGTTGTCCCTTTCTAATACGCTGAGGGAGAACTAAACAACAGATGGAAAAGTTGACCCGGCGTTACAGAGCGTTTGGTAACACGGTGGTTAGTTGATTTTTTCCAATCTTATCCATGACCTTCGGTGAGCGCTCGTGAGTAGCTGGACTCGCACATACATACATACATACGTATACACATACATATACATGAACAGCTCGTAACTCTGACGATCGAGTTAATTGATATTCTAATACTCGTTCTGGTCGTTGTAAGTATACAACTGTTCTGTAAGGATATTATTTTGCCTGTCCTTAATATAATCCATTTAAAAGTTTACAAGCTAAGGTCGACCAGTGACGTTAAATTTTTTTTACAGATCGAGGTGAGGCAATGTCGTCGAAGTGTGTTCATAGGAAATTTTCAACGCCAGCTAATCATTTCCATGAAAGCCTCTCAAGGTCGCGTTGCTGCGTTACGCCTTTGACAATGACCCGAGTCCATATCTAGCATGTTTACACTGCTAATATTTCCAATAGTAACTATACAGTGATGAAAAAGTTTAAATTACTTGCCATTAAAAAAATATTTGTTATTATATATGAAGTCCCGTACGTTTCGGTTCTAGTTAGTTTTATTTTTTATTTTCTATAAAATACTTATATACTATCTGTGCGTTATTACGTAGATCAGTGTGATCAAGGCATAAAATTTTAGTACACCGCGGAACATACCAAAAACTTAGACGTCTTGATTAAATAGTTTCTAATTTATTATTGCAAGTAGAATACCGCGGATCCTATTATTATTGAGGTAGATATCATCAGTTAAGTCCCGCGCAAATAGTGGGAAAAGAGAAGCGTGGACGGTGTGAGGTAACTTGTAAATGTTGTTTTTCAGTGTGCATTATGTACATAAAAGTAGATGCGCGTGCGATCTACTAAAGAAACGAGTGTATTGAACCCGGCGCAATGTCAGCCTAGTAGGCCGATGCGTCACCGGCTCACCGGCCGACCGGGCCGATGTGAACGAGAGAATTCCACACGACAAAAGGCGCGGTGGCCGCAAACGACGCATAAATAATTAGACAATAAGCAGGCAGGGCAAGAAATCAGTAATTTGTATCGCGGCGAGATAGGCGGAGCGGAGAGGGAGACGGCAGACGGGTGCAGGCGCGCGCCGCCGCGGCGCGGAGATGTGGCAACGCGTCAGGTGGAAATGGCGCCGGGCTGCTCTCAGCCGAGGACGACCGACCGCCCCCACCCTCCCCTCGCACCCCGTCCCCACATGCCCGCCGCTAATCCTCACCCGAACACAATCTGATAAAATTCGCGCCAGCTATGAATGTTACGCAAAGCGACTCCACACTACAACAAGACGATAATGAATGACCCGACCGTTTCTTTACACATAAACATTCTCACTATCATAAATTATGTCGCAGTACCGAACGGAGCGCGGTAGTAAGAATGTAAGTAATAAGAAAGTTATTTCCTCGACCTGGCGAAACTAGTCCCGCGAACGCATTACGGTCCGCGTTTCGGCCAGGTGAATTCAAAATGACCTCTATGGACCGGTGGCTTCTTGTGGCCTCGCTCGCCGAATACGATGACATTTTGTGGGTTAGCAACGCGACATGACTCTTCTATTAGGAGTACGATGCCAGGATGACTAACAACACAGCGTCATTACCCGACTAAGGATGAACTGTTCAATTTTATGGGAAATATTGAACGCAACAGATCGACTATAAACTCCTATCACACTAAGGTGAATTTTGTATATCACCGTCAACTAACGATAATTGGACCGTTTGGACATCGTGGGTTCAACATTCTCCAACAACAAATCTTTTAGTACGACACAAACAAACAATAGAACGCACTAAAATTATTATGATAATCGTAATGATTTCGAAAGAAAAGTACCTACAAGTTCTTTCATCAATGTAAAAGTGACTTACCAAGGCGAAGAAGTTTGTGTGGCAATCCTCGAGACTTGCACCGTTTGTTTGGTGATTTTGATGCGTCATGGTAGTCCGGGGCACTTCATTTTCATATCACAACACTAAAAACGGGTCCAATCTTAAAGAAACCACTCAAAATCTTAAAATCATCACCAACATTTAGTGAAGTTTTCACCTTTCAATGGCGACTGGAAAATGGCGGATAGGAAACAACAACCCAAGCCGACAGTGTCGCTGACTGCGGCTAAAATTGAAACTAATTTCGTCCAGAAATATTAAACCGTTCCTTTACATGTGTACATGATTTAACTTAAATTTAAATTCTCAAAAAGAGTCCAACACACCATTAATGTAGTAAATCTTAAAACATTTATTTAAATACAATATATTAAAAAACAATTTGCAATTACAAAATTAGTGTTAACGCTTTCAAAATATCATCTATGATTTTATGACATACGAAGATGTAATATGGGTATTATTACCTGATCCAAAGTAATATGACAACATTATTGACAGCTGTGTTACTGACGGGGTTATGATATGTCCCAAGAACTGTTTGGTTTATTTTCAAGTTTTAAATAAATAAGAGATTGGACAGTAATTATATTTAGCTGACACTTTTAAATAATTGTTTCTAACAATGTTCAAAAATATATTACTACCCGGGGCGCGAGTTAATTTTCAGGTTATGCTGTTTATTTTAACTCTGTATTAGCGCACTAGTGTCTGAGATACAGTAACATAATATAATATTTATTTACAGATGATTGCAATGAGATATGTACAAAAAAAGGTGCCAAAGAAGGATAAAAAAATGCAAGCAGCGGCTGAATCCTTGGCTGCAAGAGGGTAAATAAAGAAAAAGGATTATAATATACAAAAATGTAGCTTCGATACTTTATTAACCATTTGAACAGATATACTGTCGTGACCGTTTCATTGGTCTACTGATTGCAAGTATGTTTTTGGAGCAGGAGTTCCTGAGTTTGATCTTGAGGTCCAGCTAAATAACATTGATTCTTTTTACTTGACATCCCCAGTGGCAGGTTAAAGCCGGAAATTCTGTCCAGTGTAAGGCAATAGACACACCACTTATAACAGGTGCTATATAACATGGTGAAAGTGGCAGTACTGACCGTTATGAAATTTTACATGTATCTTAAAACAGTTTATCAGCAATTAAACCACACCAATGTAATATAATTTAAAAACATATATATATAATTTTATTTCTTATCTAAGTGAATTTTCTTTTTTGTTAACACTTGACGAATAAATAAAAATTCTTTATATTTGTTTACATTGTTGCTCTCCAATCAAACACTAAAAATTCTACTAGCATAATTTTCTTGTTCTTATCTTTCATACACTGATTAACATGACACCTGTAATCCCCGAGGGGTAGGCAGAGGAGTGTAGTGGTCTCTCCCACTTTCACCTGTTTTATTTATGTCCTATGGAACAGGTGGGGAGCCTACTGCCATACAGCAGGCACAGACCAGACTCTGAGTCACTACTAGAAATTCTGAATTAAAAAAACCCAATAGTACCCAACCGGGGATTTAAATCCAGGACCATCTGATCAGAGTTTGCATATGTAACCACTTGACCAACAAGGTGGTCTAAATACATACACTAAGATATCTAAATTTGTTATCAGTATTTAATTTTTTACATTTTCTTGTATAAATAGATTTCTGCGCCCAAGCAAATCATGGGATCCACCAGCAGACATTGAACAGACTGTGCTAAAAATATGTATCAGCAATGGTCTCAAAGAGGATTCAGAGCTTGATTCCCTGGATGTCAAATTCAAAATACTGAAAGCTTGCTTTGATGAAACCGGTCACAGTGTACCAAATTCATTGATGCATACTATTGAGACAGTTGGTGAGTGACATTATTGTTCATTTTAAAAAGAAAGTATATTTAATTCTCTCACTTGTGACCCACATAAACAAAATGAACAGACACTGATACTATTTAAAACATAATAACAAAAGATGTACAACATAAGTAAAAGTTATGTTTGTAAGGTTCACAATGCCATGTAATAGGTACTCAGTAACCATATTATCATGAACTGGCTATGGTTCTGATCCTCCAAATAGCTATATTAGTGACTTACAGAATACCATTTATCTTATTTTTTTATTTCTATTTACTTATTGGCCTTCATTGGTCTGCTGGACACTGGTATTTCTTGGATATGTTTGTTTTTTTTCTGTATTATTCAAATGGATCAGCTCCTTTTTCCTTTAGTCATTAGTCTTTATATAGATGGGGAGATGAGCAGCATCATAATGCCTTAGATGGCAAATATCAGGTATACATACATACATGCATATTTTCACACCAGATCCCTAATGTAGCCATAGATAGATAGGCAAAGAACAAAGGTATAAAGTAAAGTAAATATGAGGTGATGTTAGAAGAAACTGATTTTATATAAAGATGGGATTACCTATGAAGAAGGATGCAATATTCATATAATTTTTCAATAGCCTTTTTTATTTGCTTCATAAGTATGACAGCTTAAAACTGAATTCTGAATGATTTTTATTTAATTACAGAAAATCTTTTGGACTTTTATGAAACCCCAGTGAATGCTCTGACTCCATTTGATGCTCTGAAGAAAATGAAATTACCGAAGAATTTCTATGTGCAAGAGGACTATGTCAGATTCCTTCCAGGTTGTTATTGGCATAAGTTTTCATTGAAATTCAAAACTTTTAGTATATCAAAAGATATGATATATACACTTAATACCCTTTGAAATAAACCTTGTGAAGTTTTAAATTAAGTTAATATGTACATATAATTTTGTTTCTCTGCTTTTTGCATCCTAAGAATATGGTAAAGAGACAAAAATCAGACAATACAACTTAATTTTCACTTTAATGTATTCATTGTTAGATTTTATTATTTTTGACTTTGTTATGAAAATGAACAATAGAAATTTACATGAAATCTTTCCTTAATGATAATCATTCTGGTAGTCAAAAATTCATATAAAATAAATTATAACATCTGGAAGAATATTTTAGTTTTAGTTCATTAGAAAATACATAAAAACTGAGTAATGCAAATACAAAAACATTCAATCTGTAATACCATAATACATGTATTTAGAAAATTCTTTTGAAAACTAGTTTTACTAGCATGGATCAACATATTGTGTCTTTGGTTAAAAAAAGAAAATCTTATCATGTAATATTTATTTAGTTTTTTTTTTCAGATAAAGACACATTTTTCAATGGAGTATCTGCTTACCCAAAGAGTTCTACTATAGTAACAGGCTTGAAATCAAAGAAGAAGTATGAAGGACATACTGCAAAGAGATCTTGGCCTTGAAATAATTATAAAAATGTTATTTAAACTGTATAGATTTTAGATAATATACTAATTAAAGCGTTTTCAAATATTATTGAACACTGATACGTCATGTGGAGTTTCATTAAGTTTACCCATTTAGTTTACCTAAATTATATTTCTAAACTTATTTTTTCTATAAACCTGTTCATATAGGTATGCTTACATTTGGACAATTTATATACGAAATATCTTCTGAATTTGTAGTGATACCTAAATATGATAACATTACTAAAGAAAAATAGTTAACTAAAAAAATAAATGTTTTCAGGGTGGATGTATGTACATATGTACAATTTTAATCGATAACAGATATAAAAAATAAGTATAACTGAATCGTAATAAATGCAATGAAATTTAGTCAATGTGCGTCCATAAAATCATCGTTTTTTGAGCCAAACTTAATAAGAAATCATTAGGATTTGAAGTTCTGTAGAATTCATATAGTAGTGTCCGTTACTATGTAGTCTTTTACACTTAATTGAATCATCGTGGGTCGTACACATAATAATATTAATGCACCTCATATTATTTAATATTGATGCAAAATCGGTACCTTTATGTTCAAAAGTTTAGGATATTGTAAAAAAAAGTTGCGAAGTTGTAACAAAAATGCATTATTTTGGATTAGCTTGTTATTTTTTTAGAATATTTGGAACAATTACCAAGTGAAAATACCACCTTTTTTTTGTAAAAACTAAAATATCACATATTAGTCCTGACTAATAGCACCTGTGCTAGAAGATCAAAACTCATTAATTAATGAATGTCCGTGTTATAAAATGTAAAATAAAAATTCCTGAACGACAATTCAGGATGCCAAGCTGACGCCATGTCAATTGTCAGGTCGGTTGACACTGACAGCTATATCTAGCGATTATTAGAGGTTACGAATACGATATGGGAAATTATCACAAACTGTGATTGTATTTATGGCCGTTATACAAAAAGTAAATACAGAAATGTCTTAAAAATATAAAAATGAACGTATTACTAATAGTTTGTGTTGTAGTACTCGGTATATATTCCTGTGTTTCCTGGTATGTGTTGCATTGTCGCTATGTTTGTTTTGCTCATTGTACTATTTACAAAATGGATTGTCTATGTGTATATACCCGAGTAACGGATAATACGTGTGAGGCCGTTTCACAAAATTTCGTCTCTAAGTACAGTATGAATGGATTTATATGGGTACGAATGAAAAGGTTAATCAAGTAGCAATTAATTAACAAAACTTTTAATGTATTCAGTTTTCCATAATCAGTCCAGAGAAAGTTTAAGTGTCGATAAATTACATAGAGGAGTTCAAAAGTAGGTACAGATAATAAAATAAAAAAACAGTTTCAGTTACCGTTTTCTCAAGTACTTAAATGTAACATAACTTCATGCCTGATAGGGTAGGCAGAGAAGTGCAGTACACTCACATGTTTGATGAATTCCATTTACTCAAATACTTAAATCTGTCTTACATAATAATATGTTAATAATCATTTATTCCTTACACATCAAAAATTATGATAGACATATACAACATCTATAAATCAACATAAAGAACATGTCAAAGGCAATGAATTGATTTCATTTATTCCAACAGGGTACTACCAAAATTGTTAGCATGGCTGTTCAAGAGGAAATACCATGTCAAGCTAAAGATTGGCAGGATAGCAGTGCCAAAGTTAATCCTTCGTGATGTTAGCCTGTCAAATGATGGGTACACAGTGGTGAGCAAACGGTTATACTTTTGTTGCTTCATCACTAACATCATCAACCTGTACTAGTTTGCTGTTGATCATAGATCCTCTTAAATGAGCATCTCCCTGCTCTTTCCTCATCTCACACATGAAGTATCTAAATGCAGTCTTCCTGACATTGTTGTTGCAACTGTCCTAGTGACAAATAAATCTTTTCTCATATATTCTGACTATTTTCATAATTCTGTAAAACAATAACAGTGTTAGGAAGTGCTATAATTCTTAATGTGTGAGTGTCAGCATATAAAATTTAATTTATCCAGATATACTTACTCACTTTGTAGTATCTCTTTGGTGTCTTATTCTCTAAGGACAATGTTAGTATCATCATCATCGGCCTATTTCCGTCCACTGCTGGATATAGGCCTCTCCAATAGCACACCACTGAGCTTGATCTTCAGCTTGTCTCATCCAACTGCTGCCAGCAACTTTGTGTATGTAGTCACTTGTTGTTAGTATACTCATAAATAATATTTGTACTTTTTCCACACAGAATATAGATGAAGTGTCATTCCGCAGCAGTTTCTTTAACTCTGATATAAACAAGTTGTTATCAGTTGTGATTAAGTCTATTGACATCAGCAACAATGTTGAGGAGAAACGGAGTGTGGTGGTTGAAACTATATTGAAGCCATTGCTCTCTAAACAAAACTCCAGCTCCAAATCTGAAGAATTTGATGAAGATCCACATTGTTTTGATCTGAACAAAGAATTGGAGAAACTTAAACAGAAGAAGCTACTGGATTTTAGACACAAAAAGCTGCCTCACAGCTTGATTATGTTTGCACAGGTAATAAGCATAGTGATTTATATTCACAAGAAACTATATTATTAATGACCACTTGGTCCAGTGTAAGGATACAATTACAAATATTATTTTTTCGCAGTTTATGGGGATACATATCTACAATGCAACAGTGACAATAAATAGTGGTGCCGACAATGCATGGTCTATCTATGCTTCTGCAGCAGAGTTGCATGCAGATGGAGCGGCGGGCGGTCCTGCGCGTGCCCTTGTGTTCTCTGCGAATCTTGTGAAGGCTGACGCCAAAGTTGTCAGAGGCACAGACATACTGGTCCAAGCATCATGTAGTGTGCTGATTGAGGGCACTGTTAAAGCAGATGGACCTTTAAATGTTGAGGTATGAATTTTATTATTTAATTATTATTAAAAATGATCACCTGATGTGATGATGTAATAATGATTTTTATAATTGCAAATTTTTTATTACAAAGTAAGAGTCAGAATTATCAAAAGAAAAGTAAAGTACCCTTGATCTCTTCTATTTTAATTTGCTCTAACATTTTTGTTTGTATTCCTTTAGAAAATTCACACAGTCATGAGCAATGCATCATTGTTGCTCCAAGATGAGCTGTATTCATTTATTGTGACACAGAAGGCGAAAAAGAAAAGAACATTAGTAATGCCACAGCTAAACGATGATCATCTCAGTACTCTCATACCAAGGCTATCACCGGTCATACCAAAGGTAAGTCTATTGTGTCAATTTTAATCTTCAATATGTAGTTTAATCATGTTAACCCATGTGCCTACAAAAGAAACATACCTGCAATTTACTGTGTAAATGTATATTATTATTACAACACAATGAAGTACATCACATCATCACCATTTGCCCTTTATTTTTCTTCAAGTTATATTTAAGTTCAGTATATGTTTCTTCAAGTTGTTTTCCTTCACTGCCACAGTAACTGAAGTAAATCTTATAATGTATACTTTTTGCATAGAGATGCATGCCGGGATTTGATTTAATATTGCATATTAAAAGTGAATTTTTGTAGAAAAATGTATTCAAAAGTTTATTGGCCATTTTGCTATTGTCTTTTTCAGATATTTAGTTTAAAAATTGATGCAACAAGTATTGGTTGTGTGGACAATATAACAAAAACCTACTTCGAGCTGTCACTTCAGAGTTTGCAAGTAAGTTTAAACTGATTTCATATATCTATAGAAAGTTGTGTTTGGATGCCTTTCATTTAAAAATACCTACTTACTAGACCTACTTACTAAACTTGTTTACTAGACCCGCTTGCTAGACCTACTTAACCTTTAATTTCAAAGGTAAGTCTAAACTAGGGTTGTTACGGATGCAAAAATTTAGACATCCGCGGATGCAGATGCGGATGCGGATTATTAGAAGTTCACATC
>DWME01009756.1:0-10691 GCA_018244795.1 Parelbella ahira ahira | reverse complement strand
TTTGATCACACTAAAAAGAAACAAAACGGATGAAATATCATTGATATGATATTACTGCCTGTATCTAATTAAAATAGATGTAAATACAGTGTGACATTGAATATCTTGTAATATTTATGTAAAAGTATTGATAAGTAAGTGTCAAATACCGCAAGCCAAAGAATTTTTTAGCATAAGAGCACAAAATTTTTTAGTTTAATAATTATTTTTTTATATGACAAAAGTAGCGCATGAGCTAGCAGTATTCCCAGATGCCCCCTGCCAGCCTTAGACCTCGGTAACCGACATTGAAAAGAACTATAGTGTTAAGACTGTTAAATTCAGTTAATTCGTTTAGAAGATGTTAATAAGTAGATGTTAGTAGATAGTGTTAAATTGTTGATTGACCATCAGGTGTCGAGATGAGAGATTTATAATATTTAGTAATAATAAAGGAAGGCCCAGGGCAGAATAGAGTGGTGCCTATTTGGGGAAGCCTATGTCCAGTAGTTAGTAGATATCAAGAGGCTGATAACGTTCAATAAAAAAAATAGCATCACACCTGTAATCCCTGAAGGGTTAGGCAGAGGGGTGTATTACACCTCCACATTTCACCAGTTATGTTTAAGTCCCATGGAATAGGTGGTGAGTCTATTGCTATACACCAGGCACTGATCCAGACTCCAAGGCACTATTAGTAATTCTAAGTTAGAGAAATCCAATTGTACCTGACCCGGGAGTTATCCCAGGACGTGCTGATCGGCAGTAGCGTTTGTAACCACTCCATCAATGAGGCCATCAGTTATTAAATTTACATTTACTTTTACCCTAACTGTAAAATTTTTGTATAAACTATTAAGTGTTTAATACCAATAATTTGAATTTTTTTACTGTACAGTAATTGCAAATAGGTTTAAATATCCATATACATAACATCATTTGTGGATTTATTTGACTGTCACAGTGGTCAAGTGGACACAAGTACCATTGCAGATTGAAAGGTCCTGGATCTATTCTTGGTTCGGGTATGATCAGATTTTTTAAACTAAATTTTTTAGTAGTACCTCAGAGAATGTATAAGTGCCTGGTAAATGTCTGGTATGGTTCACATTCTATTCCATGGTGGAACATAACATTTGACATGTGGATTGTGGTTAGTTACCTCTGCTAGGAGAGTATGGCATCACATATATATTATATGCTAATTACATAAATCTATACTATTTGAATTCTGATTTTTTACTCTGTAAGTGAATGTTCCATGACATAGTATCTTAATAGTTCCCATAAAGAACATCTTGTACAGCTGGCATTATATTTTGAACACCAGTAATTAATTTTGTCCTTATGGCTCTGTCATTTATCCTTAAAGAAAATGTTTACTCACATAAGCACTAATTTCCAACAAAATACCAGTGTAAAATGTTGGAGTTTGGTTGTGTTAGGCTTAAGGTCATTGTTTGACACACTGGCAAAATCAGGTTTAACAGAGTTGACACAAACTGTAGAACTTTATGGCAAAATCAGGTTTAACAGAGTTGACACAAACTGTAGAACTTTATGGCAAAATAAAGTGGCCTAGTCTCAATTTAATTTTTTCTTCTGTCATTACAGCAAATGGTATAAAATTTTTTAGAAGGCACATAATTTTTTTACCAAAGAGGTGTACACCAGAATTTGAACCCAAATTCCTCAGAATGACGAAGCTAGACGTAAAATCACTAGGCTATTATAGCTGTTTCACATTACACTAATAGACTATTAATATCAATTTGCGATAATGCCTCATAGCACGCCCCTCCTGTCGTGTCTAGGTGATTAACTACAATTGCGCCCTTAATAACAAACTCTGCTGCGGACCCCTAATTGAACCAAGGTTATCAGATGATATTGTACTAGAGTGCCTGTCCTAAATGTTGATGTTGACAGGTAATAGTGTTTATCGATCGCAACCGACGTCTTTGGTCATCTGAATGATAAAACATCAGCTGACTGCATTATTGGCCTTGCAAGATAACACATCAGGTTAATATGTTACTTTGACTTCATGTAACTTTAAAAGAAAATCTATTGACAATGTTTTGGTATTTTAATAACAAAATTATGTTAATCATTTAATAATGTTCCATACTAAAAATTAAATCGTTTTCTCTTTTGTGATGCCATTTACTGCAAAATATATGTACATATATCTGCAACACTAAGATAAAATACAGGTATGAAGTGGACACTAAACAAATTCAATTAAAAGCTCTATTTGAGTATTTCGAACAAATGTTTTTCAGGTCTGATCTTTTGCAATATACAAATGTTGTAATTTCGTAATATGACTTACAACACAATCCCAACTAACAAGGCGACCATCTGTTCCTGACGTACACCAGATACCTCGTATACCATTGACGCTGTATATTTCCCCTATAAAATATGACCAGCGGTAGTTTTATTTTTAGTAGAACTTTTTGATGCCGTTCCGAAATTTATCGACGCTCGTTAAATGGGGATAATTGGCCCACTCTCCTCTATTTTACTATTACTAGCATTGCTGCTTTGATTTCATTTTATCAGTACGTAGTTGATTTGATCGAACACTGACAAATACGGGTGATCCATTCTAAATATTTGTAGGATAAAGTTGTAAATGTTACACATTTTCCACTCAATTGTCGTTATCAATTATAGATTTTTTTTCATTATTCAATTAAACTATGACGCTTGCGAAATATTTCTACTGATTGGATAGATTTGTCGTGAAAAGCCTTTATTTTGGAGGAAGAGGATGAGTTGTTGAATCTGAGCGCGTCAATCGGACGGAGTTTATTTGTGACTACTGTTAAAAATTTACAAAGTTAATATTTAATTCCATTATGCCAATTTTAAATTACTGAATATAAAAGCTTTTTACTTTTCAATTTCAATAAAAAAGCAATTTAGTGCATCTTACAATTAATTAAATTTCAAGCCCACTCCTATATTAATTAACTTAATTATTTGTCTTTCTGCTTCCTTACATAAATTATACATATAACAGCTGGCAGTTACGCGTGCCTTTTGCTGCATTACATTAAATAAAATAAATAATAAAATAATTAATAAATAATTAATTAATAAAATACTAAAAAAAAAATCTATTACAACATTTTACACGTTTAAACACTTTGTTTCTCTTGACTCATTTAGTGCGTCCGTCCATAAGATTCTTTTCGCGTTGATAGTACTTACTATCTTTTTAAATAAATAAAGTGTATTTTATCGTAGTATCATCATCAGGTTATATCAATTTATTTCTGGACATATCTGTTCCTTAAAAAGCGCTATCGCGTGCTGTCCTCATGTCCGTATGTTTGCATTGCACGTGTACGCATGTACGGTGATTTTGACAATTGTGATGATGATTCTTATTCCCATAATATGTTCCTCTACTATTCTGGTAAATTTGTCACTCTCTCTTTATGCGGTGAAGTCAGTGTGAACCAGAAACATGATAGTGACTCACTAATTTCATATTTCGCATGTAATATGTACGAGTAAACCTGTTCGTATTAGAAATAGTGGTTATCATGCCCTTTAAAACGACTCGTGCGTATAAGTAAGACCGCAAAGAACATTCTAGAGTGGCGTAGCATTGAAATTCGTTAAATTTTTCATTTTGTACTTTTCAATCACACCAGGTCGATTATCGGATAAGCAGAGAACTCTCGATACTAAATATCTCTATCCGTACACATCCAATGAATCCGATCAAGATCCGATGAGTGTAAGAGAAACATGGCAGCATGCTTCTCTTATATTCATCACTTTCTTCATAAACTTACGCCAGTTTCGGAGACTTCGGACCCCCTCATCAGCCAGTACCTGACCAATGACGTCTAGTGGATTAAGATTGTTCTTAACTATCATACACACAAATACATTCCATTTCATACACTGGTCCACATCCCTTCGTAACCTGGAAAATTGGCAGATACTTTCCAACTCTTCTTTGGGTTCATATTCAGATCGTGTTTTCACTATCTCTGATATTTTTAACGGAACATTAATAATTTGTTTTTTAATTTATTTATCATAATTATGTATATCAGTAACCGATTTCTCGAAGACCGTTCTAATATATTTCATAAAGATTACACGCTAGGAATCTTTAGGTTAAAATATCGATGTAAAAATATCGCTGATTTTCAAATTATTTAAATTTTTGTGCATTTTCAAATAGTCTCTAATTTCGCTGCTCGATAACAGATGGCAGTAGGTATTATTGTCAGTATTATTGGCTGAAAAATGTTGAGCGATCGAACTTCGCTTTTGGGTACCTACTTGAGTCTTCATTTTCAACTTATTAGTTTTTAACACCATTTCCGTTTGTAGCAGTACCGTACGCGACATTTCAGTTCTTCTTTTATCCAAAGTATTATTGTATAATCAATACTTCAAAGATATTTTGACATATCCATAATGATTCCTTATCCTATCTGTATCGTGTCCTATCTCTCGTCGTGAATTCTGTTCATTCGTGTCACATTGTTCCCTTCGACATTATGTAACTAAGATTTAATGCGATAATCTGACCAAACCACCCACTAAACTGACGTCACCCCGCGTCATAGGCCATTTCACGATGAGTTGCTTTCCACGTCCCCATCATTTGTGTTCGCGCCCGTCAGCTGTCTGCGGGGCGCGTAGGCCGGGTAAACGCGTGCTGTTCAAATAATCGAATGTGAGAAAGAATATGTTACGATCGTTATAAAAATACGGACGTATCAGAGTTTGAAAAATGTCATACAGTGGAATTAATATAGAGAAAGTGTAATTGTTACAGTGTCCAACAAATCTTCAGTTAATGGAATTTTTGGGTTGATAAATTTCAAAATGTTTACGATTGTAACTTATCTCAAAATCAAGATAATTTTTTTTCCGAAACGTAGCCCTATCGGCATGCTGCAATTGTTATCGACGTAAAGTTTTATTATTCAGCTTATTTCGCCTTAAGACATAATATATTGATGTGTGGACGGATCGGTATAAAATTCTGTATTTTCAGTACATGGGATAACATGTTCCAAAACTATAATCTAGCGTAATACAAACGAATGTAACTTTGATAGTTTTGGATGGTAGTTTTCGATTTCTAAACAGCGTTTTCGGGCTTCACTTCGTAGTCTTGACTGTTTTTTTCGTTTTCGTTGGCGCGGATTCAACAAACGCGTTCAGTGCGTACTGTTTTCTCACTGATCGAATCGCGTGTCCTATCAATGACGAAAATACGATGTTTGTTTGGCGCGCGTGTTTGTGCAACACGTCGCGCCGCTGATACCACCTCACGCTACGTCAAAACCATTTTAATGCCTTATGCACTTTCCGCAGCTTGTCTTCCCTTATTATGTGCAGATGAGAAGAGCTTATATAATAATAGATAAATTATTTAGTCATTGACTCGTGTATGCCGTATATTGATAACATCCTTAATGCTGTTGGAGGTTCTCCCGTACATGTGTTACATAACGATTATTCATATTTAACCCGATTGATAAGCTCTTATTGCTATTGAATGATTTTCATTTTGATAACTGGTGATTTCTTAAGGTTCTAGAATATTGTCCATTACCATTTCTAATTGAAAATCTGTTGTTGAGTTATCGGATCTAACTTTTTTCTGCGATGCTTACTTAATACCGTTAATTCGAGAAAACTTGAAATACAAAATATATCCGCTGTACATTTATTCTATTAATATCTGGTCATTAGTATCTTGCCATCTTGCGTATCGATAAGTGTGTCAGGATCGTTGCGAATAAATAATTAAAAGGCCATTCTCAAGTTTGAGTAATATATCATTTTAAAATCGTTACGTGAATAGTTTTCTTATTATAATAGTACAAACAAATAAAATAGGACATCTTATGAGTATGTAGAACTCTACAAATATTAGCTTTATTTAAAAATACTACGTCGATATTCCTTTAAGTACCCTAATCTTACATTTTTATTTCTAACAGGGCCATTTTCTATTACTTGAATAAAGAATATAAAATTGTATTCAAATTATCATAAACTTGTACTCAAAAAATTGTACTGTTTTGTGTAAAAAACCTGTACAGTGTACTAATGAAAACTAAGTGTGTTTACGCGTACTCGTTTCCTTAAACAAAGTGACCCTTTTAACACCAGGCTAAAACGTAACATGAAATCTTAAATCATGTCTAGAGTACCGTGTGTACTAGGAGTTAAATTGGTTAATGGTGTTGATAACAAAGTCGTAAATGATTGTTTTATCATGGAATAGGGGTGCTTGGAAAGAAAATGTGAATGTCGCTAATGGTTTAAAAATAAATAATCGATAAACAATGCGTGGTAATATATTGCTATTTTTGTAGAGCTGTTATTGTATTGATTAATGTGGTTTTACCGATTATATGAATTAATTAAAGAAGTAAATTCTCAAGCACATATTATTCACAATAACGTCAACATTTAGACAAAATCGTGTAGAGTTTAATGATGAGGGGTCTGTCCGTCGTATTTGCACGTGCTCCTTCCCCCTGTTGGTCGAGTGGGCCCAGTTAACGTCGGCCATCACCAGGTTAAATATTGACTTCCTCGTTAGAACCCTCGCAGAGGGAACAGTGGGCTAGCTAGAGCTCGTAAATACATACTCGTATTAGACGGAAAATGTTTTACAATTAGATCTATTAGTGGTATTACTTTGTTTTTCTTAATGTATCTATGTACGAAACTTTCATATTATTGATTTTCTCGTAAATGGGTAAAATTAAATCTCAACCAGGTCAGTATTCAATCATGTCATCTTTTTTTGGAAACGTAAAAGTGCTTTAAAAAATAGTTTAAGATGGAACTATATTTAAATCGCACTGTCCGCAAAATATCTATTAATAAAAAAGAAACACAAATTATATACCAACGAAAGTGCACAGGCGGACTATTAAAGATCTAACTTTGTCTCCCGAAAATACCAAAATAAAAAAAATGTCACGTTCGTATTTTGAAATCTTACAAACGTTACGAAAATTTTGACCCATTTGAAAAAAAGTGAACACCTGTCAATGTCTGGTACGGCGCGTATTCTGTGATCAAAGATATACGATCAAAGAGATGCCAGGCATTGGGGTGACACTGGAGCTATGTTTGGAGGATTTTTCAAATTCCCTTCTCGCACGTTGATTTGACGGGAGAAACGAAGCACCTTTATCGATACATTTTCGTTTGGCTCAATATTACATCTGCTTTAAATCGTTACTTGTTTCAATATGATTAAATTCGCCACCTAATAACACTTTTAAAAATCGTTCTGCTGGATTTTTTAAATTCTTTCCATGCGTGCTTCTAACACGGAAGTCACGATTGGCTCTTCCATCCATATATTCCTTGGAGAGATGCCGTAGTCCAATAGTTGTTTCCTTTTCCTGTAGCTAATTGTAGCCTTTTCAAAATATTTTTTACTCTTTAATCGAAAAGTAACAAAATGTATACTTAATGTTCCTTTATATTTCTGATGTGTTTAATTTGATTGTCTTCATAAATGTTGGTTCTTACTTCCAGTCTCAAATATTAAGTTAATCATGAAACATACATGTGTCCCATATTATTTTTAAAATTTTGATATATTTGTATGTGTTTAATGTTCTTAAATTTTAAGCAGTCATTGTGCTTCAACAATTTTGTTAGCTTTTTAAAAATAAGAATGTGCCTTTGAAACTGGAACGCTACACGTAAGAATAGCATCGAAATTTTCATTTAGCGTCAAAATCCACGCGCATCCGGGCCGCACGAGTCACTGGCTAGATTTCCGCTCATCACTCTCACTCTCTCACATTCCTCCATGGTTTATGGCGCTCATTAGGGGAAAAGTCGCGCCTCTTTGATCTATTGCTCCACTGTATTCCATATCGTTACCGTCGCTGATTACCTTTTAGTGGAACTAAGTCGATTAAATTAATTAAATATACCGTTGTCTTTCAGTCTAAACTCACTGTTTGCTGATGAGTAACGAGCATTTTATATTAATGGTAATAAAATATATATTATATAAAGTATAATTTAGTAATGTATTATATAAAGTAGTTGTCTTTTATTGTTTTTTTTCTTGATTGTCTTTCTTTATTCGACTAATAATAAGGAATATAAATAATGTTAAAATGTAAGATATAATTGATTGTATTACTTGCGCGTAACAAATCACTTTGGAAAGCAAGTTTAATGTACATTTGACTCTTGGCCCTTATGCGGCGTGGGTGTTGTATAATAATACGTTCATAAATAAAGACTGCCTCTAGACAAACGTCAGGACTAGAATTATCTACTGAGCCCGTGTAATGTGGTGGAAAATATTCATACACATTATGTATACGCATGTCTGAATGCAAATTGTAGAGAGTCGTAATTTTTTGCGAGTGCGGCGTCTTTGTGCAGTGAGTTTCATCCTTGACATTCGGACAATTGGTCGATTTTGGAGAATGCACTTGATATGTATACACTTATAAATAATCACCAGCCAGCCGGCATGGCTGGAGTGGCGTGCGCCGGCGCCGGTAACGCTCGCCACTACACGCGACTTTAGTTGTGACTGGGACGCGTTGACGAATACTCTGCTCGGTGCACGCCGCCCGCCGCCGCTCCGCGACCTCGTCCTTTTGACATTGCGTTATCACTTATCACTGCCCGCTTATCGCTAGTCGATATAGAAACATCGATATCTACGGTATGACCACCAGCTGGATCGGTGGTCATTGTTTCAGTGAATCCCTGCCCTTGAAGTGAGCGTAAACTCGCACGCGAACTCATTATCACTGATATTTACATAGGATTTGCAAGTGTAAGTTGCGTTTACGCACTGCGTGGGACGCGATTGACTCGAATAATACGTAGGCCGTGATTATGGTGCGCTAAACTCGGTGTCGGACCTGTGGGTGTAATTTTTCTAAAAAACAGCTCCGTGATTGGCTGACGATGGATCGGACAATGTACGGCAAGGTGCTGCCGGGCACCTATTACCCGTTCCGCTGCGCGATGAAGGAGAACGGAATATCGCCGGGCTGTGAGTATAAATTGATTTTATTATTTTATCAATAGTAGTGTATCAGCCATCTGGCAGAAGAACATTACAAGAAGAATCTTACGCATCATAGTTCCTTCGCATTTGTTTACTATGTGTGGCTGTGTACCGTAACTGTACGTGTTTTGATTACAAACGATTACGTCTACTTACGCTTTCGTTTATTCATCCGGTACATTTATTTTTATAAGACACTTCTTAGAGTGCATTGCATCCGTGGTGAAACCCGCCGTTCCGTGGCGTGTTTATTTACTTTTTTCTTTAATCGTATGGAGCTTAGAAGTAACGAGCATCTTCCTTTTGGCAATTCTAGCGATCGTTGCCAACATATTTTTAGCTGCTTTAGTTGAGTTTGTCGTGTCGCTGTGTATTAACTGCTACGGAGGCGTGATGGATAAATTGTCGTAGAGATCTTTATAATTGATTTATGTTCAACCAACCATCCTGTGTTAATGAATAGTTTTTTTTTTCATTCAATTGTCACAACATATTTTTCGCATATTGTATCGGCGAGTGGTATAAGTGTTTTTGAGTTTCCAACTTGAAGAATCAATTTTCGCACAGCAGACGAGAGCCATGTGGTACTGTGCACAATAAGTCCTTTTGTGATGTGTTACAGAGGCGGTGTTTGTTGTGCTCACGTGTTGATCAGGCCCGGGGTGAGGTCATCGCGATTGTTGTACGTCAGGTTAATTTGGTTTCATTAGCGTCAGTTTGTGGTTCATCTTTGCTCAGTTTACGACTTCGAGGGTTGTTCTCGAACTGTCCCGTGTGTTGGGATATTAAATGTCAGCTTTTATTGCTTTGCTTTGTTTACGATCCGTTCTATTAAAGATTTTAGAAAGGCGAAATATTTTGCAGTTAATTATATATTGTTGTTTATCTTGTATCTCCTTGGATATACGGATTTTAATAGTCAAAGTTAACTTAACTTTTTATTCCACTGGCCATATGTTCACAAAGAACAACATCAAATATTATACATATGTACATAAATGATTTCCATAGCGGAGCCATATTTAATCCTTCATAGCATTGGTAGTAATTGTTTATGAATTCCATCATCTTAATTAGAGTTAAATGGAGTTTATAAAAGCTTTAATAGACTATTTTAGTATAGCTGACCGCCTTATGGTTGGAATGGGTAGTGAACCTGAAGGCCGAGTCGAGAAATGGGAGTTCAATTTGCACTCAGAATAAATCTTTATTATCAATATTTTTCCTGTTTATATGTAAAAGTTACATCACGGTTGTGTGTTCGTCTATATGTGTATATGTGTTTGTGTTTATATGTGTGTGTGAGTATGTGGGTGCGTGTGTGTGTGTGTGTGTTTGTATACATATATAAAATGTAGATATATATATATGTGCGTAGTTAATCAGATATCTGGTAACCATAGCACAAACTGTACCTAGTTTGATTTCAGGTCTTAAGTGAAACTGATCAAAGACATAACTGCAATTGTCTCAGATAATTTTTGTTTAATGTTTTCGGTAGTCCTATGTTCTTATTTAGCACTAAGAGCTATGATACTCACCGCGAAGTCACGTAATGTTTATTGTATTGAAATTGCCATGGCCAATGCAAATCTAAGGATGCAGGGTCCCGTGGGTAGACCGCATCGGGTCGGTCGTCTCGCTCTAA
>DWME01009755.1:0-10691 GCA_018244795.1 Parelbella ahira ahira | reverse complement strand
TATTATATTGCATTAGTGAAATATTGTTCTCATAATAATGATGTATCATCTTTCTGAGAATAAATTCTTTAAACCTAATTCATGTCAAGCGTTACTTTGCGGAAAGCGATTGTTTATGATATAATTCGTCTTTCAATACCATCGTTTCTATTTGAGAACCTCGAGAATCTAATCTTGGTTTAAAAGGTAAGATGAGGTCTTTGGTTAAAAGATAGACTTTCTTAAGGTTGGTAATAACTGTTAGGACAACCACAAATATATTGTAATAAATAACCGAACGAAGATAAAGAAACTTCCCAACAGATCTAGAAAGAATGAATTCAAACTACTTGTGATAACTGTGGTAAATTGTTGTGGTGAATTCTGGAGTACTCGGGTAACTTCAATATTGTTCATGCTTACTAATATCAAACCGTGACGATAGAGACTTCTCCTCTATTTGCTTAATAATGTGTAACAATTTACGAACATGCTGTACTCATAGCTTTTATTATTTCTATTACTCTGTTGACTTAATAGTTTTCATATTACTAGTTAACAATAATATTTATAGCATTAATCATTTGCTGACATTAATTGTTTATGTTTAAATGTTATTGGTAAGTATCAGTTCATAGTCCTGTTTCAATTTGACAAAAACATCCTGAGGTGTAAATACAAAATATTACAGCAGTTACCGGATAGTAAAATATTTCGCTATCTCATAAATAATGTTTTTTCCGTCAAATATTTGTCCCACTTTAGTAATAATGTCAGAATCACTCTCTTAATTTGTTGCAGCATCTATAATAATAACTATCAATTATAATATATCTATATATTGCGAATAGTTTCTAGGGATATTTCGACTGACACAAAGCCGTAGCAGCCGTAATACTAAGACTTTAATGTACATACATATGTACGACCGGATACCATTATATTCAATTCACTGTATGCTTATATATGCACGGATGGTTCGCTTATCTTTCTATTAGTTCATTGTCAGCATAAGCAGCTTGAAATTCAGTTCCTCATTAAAAGTCATGTCGAAATTTTTCGTAATAACTAATATTACGTACTATGAAACATTATTACATTACACTATTTACGGATTTCTAAATAATCCAAGTAGTGTAGGACAAAACAAAAATCGTAACAATATTTCTCTTAAAAAAAATATTTGAAAAACGTGTAAAGCAACAATGCAAAACTTACGGTATAAAATTTTAATATAATACTATGCAGAGAGATTATTGTTTGTTTGTCTATCCTGTTTCAAATGTGATTCTCACATCACGGATGGGCGTACGTCGTACTTTGCTACGTTGTTTTTAAGGACAGTAATCGTCAGCGACCAGCGACAATTTCCTTCAGAAATCTGTTGCTATCTGTAATCGCATTATGGTTTAACATTTCTGTGTTAAGATTTTAAATGAACGGTTAATTGAAAACTCAATTACATTACGGATATTTTTACCCTCAGCGCACCCTATTATATATAATTGCTACGAAATCTTCGAGCTACGGTTTTAATGATGCAATATAATACATTTGCACGATACGGAACGGACTGCTGTTTTATTTTCGGATTAACAGATCCATCGTAACAAAAAGAGTAGAATAAGGTAATACTTTGCTTTACGTCGAAATTGTCTTAATGTATCGAAATTATCTGACGCTGAACACAGTTTTATGGGTGTCCGGTATTCGATAACATATGTAAATAAGCGTTTCTCTGTCCCTATCGACAATGAGAGTCAGTGCGGGCTGTTTCACTACAACAGAATAATATATATTGTTCCATTACTCAGGAGTAATATTCACCGAGAAATAAGACACATAGAGTAAAATTTACATAGTACTAGAAAGCAATTAATACAAGAGCGCACTTTATTCGGTCAGTTCTTAGTTACAATACGTCTTGAACAGTTATTGTAATTGTATGGTTTTAAATGTCCAGAGTATTATGTAATAGTTTTAGATTATAATTATGAGGAAACACATTAGGTACAAATGTTGGTCTCTGTATAGATTTGAAATAAATAACTGTCCGACGATTAGACCATATTCCACAAAGGTCCGCGCCTATCAAAGAAACGTTACTAAAGTCCAATCAACTGTGAATTATACATATGTTTATTCGAGCGTAACTTCTGAACGCGCCGTTACCAAAACTTTTAGATGGTAGTGTGTGAAGATGCATACTGTCTTCTATACAAAAAAAAAACTTTGAGACGGCGAATACAATTTACGTTTCGTTTGTTCAGCGCTGAATCATTTTCTCGTTGTATCTTTTTATATTTCAGTTTACGCTTGAACTGCAGTCGTTTTCATAGCGACTCGTTGTGATGTTAGCGAGCGTAAAGCAATGATTATTCGAGATAATTCTTTTTGTATGGAGTTTCATGACTAAAACTGGCACGTTGCTAACGATTGTACTTTTAGTTAAATAAAGTAAAGTAAAATGGAGAGTGGACAATCAATTTTGATTCTTACTGTAAACACACTTAATAACTGTTATCCCATTTAATGCAATGTACACGACTAGATTAATACTCGTAGGAAAAATCGCCTGTGAGTGTCTTTACGAACAACATATGAAGCATTGAATGTTCCAACCTATACGTTATTGTTTTTGGGAAAACACTTCCGGGCAAACATAGACCTGTGGAATGTTTAGCTCAATCTGTGGATTTCTTAGGTCAACCAGGTAGACCTTAATTTCCATAAACAAACCCTTAATTTCCTGTATATTATTATAGTTTTTTGGAAGACAAAAATAACCGATGTAAATAAGCTAGACACTGACAATGGGGGATAAAAGCACAATCTTAATTTCAGAATTGTCCGAACCCCTCTGGGTTGCAATTAGGCGCGATGCGGTCACAATTGGCATAGTTTGTGTTGATTATTCGGTACGAGGTCAAAATGACCCGGGACTGTATTAAATTGTGGGATAACTATTCGATCCCCTAGATGGGCCGTTCGGAACTAACTTCTCGAATTCATTCCGTTGTTGTGGTCCAAATTTGCAGAACACGGTCGGGGATTCCGTAAACAGTTTATATACAGTTTTATTAGCAATGTAACCCTTTGTGCGGCTCACCTTGCCACCGAACAAGTACAGGGCAAACTATTTCTCGGGCAGAATAGCTGTGTTGAAACCACTTAGCTCCAACTTCAATCTACAATAGTTAAATAGCCGTACGCACGAATTTTGTTGGTAACTCACGGGGTACGATTGCTGTTATAAAATTTTTAGTTGGAAGAGAAATAAGTTTGTTAACGTCGTCCATAACCATTAAGCGACCTAGTAGTTTAGCTAACAGCTCACAAACGCACATTTCAACAACAAAATTCTATAATTAAACTAACAAACATTGATTGTATTGAAACATTCACAGGAATGCAAAATCAACAAATCAAACAACTTCCATTACAATTCTTAAATTATAATGGAAGTTGTTTCTTAGGTTCACTCTACATACTAGTAAATTTAAGGAGTAAATATTATTAAATATTAGATATTATTAAAAAGTACATATCTACGATTTATGACTCATTGTTTCCAACAAAACTTACGGCATGAATCGTGTGAAAATAAAATTAGAGGGACCCTGTAATTCTCAATGAGTACAAATACTTCAATCTAGAATCTCCGCAAGTTCTTCTAAGTCTCTTGTCGTGGAGACGAAGAACATTTTTATTCGTCCTCAACCCTCGAAAACAATATCTCAGTTAATGCGAGCATTCAGTTATGCTTTTCATTGTGTTGCGCAGTGCCTTTGTGATGCTCTGCTCAATTGGAACTGTTTTGCCGTTCCAGAGCAATGGGTGTCAATGAATTGGGGAACACAATATTAATGAAGTAAGAAATGTCAAAGTATCTATCACTAAATGATAGACCTGTCAAATGGTTTTCGGTGATGTTTCTACCTGTAGTTTCTTGTATTTCAGTATTACGTCATTAAATTAATAACTATGCCTCAATCAACGAAATTTTTGCCGTTCTTGGACTTATGGTGAGTTTATGGGTATTGAATGGAAGCCTTTTTATTTTTAAGTAAATACAAATTGTAAAGTGATTTTCGTTTGTGTTAAGTAAATAGGTTTTTAACGTTCACAGTTTCTCGTTTGTTTCCTTTTAGTAAAATAAGGTAGAAGCGCGGGAACTTCGTAGCTGGTTTAAATTGTTGTTTTTCGTTCGCAGCTCACTGGTGCCCTTAGGAGTTCGCAAAGGATTCTATTAATGCTTCTGTTATATTGTTCTTCTTTCGCGATGCATTTCAGTTGTTTCAGCATATTTTGTTGAATTTGTTAGGTTTAAGAAAACATAAAATTCCAACAACATTTTTGGTATGCTAACAAAATAAAACTAAGAACTACAATATTTTACGATTGGACGGAATTCATCAAAGTGCGGCGCGCTACTTCCAGCCGAGAGAACAGCAAGCTGGTTTCACGCAATAACCTTGATCCAAACCTCGATCGTAATTAATTCCTCTCCGGAACAGTTTCGGACAACTTCCTCCGCTAATTCATTCGCTAATTGGTTCAGAACTTCGAAATTTTATATTGTGCGCACTCATCGCTCCAAGCCAAGGAAACCCTTTGTTCTCTTGTTAATTTCTTTTTGCATCTGTACGCTTTCTTTCATGTAATGTATTATAGTTTATTTTATTTTCAGAGGCAAGGCTCAGAGGTTACTGTACTCGAAGCAGTAAAAAAGTTTGGAGCTAACCTTGAATGAGTGTTATTTTAATTCCGACTTGTTTTTTATAATTATTTAGAAAGTTTCAATAACGATCAAAGGGCGATACCGCTGGGCAAATATTCTGATCGTCAATTTCAATTTAGGAAAGTTTTATTAATACGAACTTATAATGTACATATTCCAGTTTAATTATTAAAGCACTACTCTTGAACTAAACATAATTTTCTGGGTTTGAGATATTTTGTTATTTTTTGTATATCTTCTTTGTGCTTTTGTATAAGCGATATTAACATAAACTATGGAAGCTTCTGATAAATAGCATGTATTCATTAGAGTCGTAAGAAATACAAGTGATCGCGAACCATAAATCCTTTCTATATAGAAAAATGTTGCCATAAGAATATTTCACTACAAAAGCAAATTTTCCTTATATCCTCATTCTGACATGCGTATGGTTAGAGCCAAAGGTCGTCTCAGCAATATGTCGAAGGCTGGCAACTAGTTGACGGGTATCATTTAGCTTAATAGCATAGCAACGCAGACGTCGATCCGTATCAGTTAGGAGTGTTGCCAGCAGCAGGCGTAAATAAAGAGAGCGGAACTGCGACTACCAACACTTAATAATAAATTCCCTTTTTATGGCGCTTCCCAAGTTACGAGCGTCAGCGGGCAGTGTGCGCGGTGCCAAGAACAATGCGATTTGAGTTTGTTTATTGTTATTATTACTATTATGAGTGCCAATGACTGCGTCGAGTTTGTTCACTGTCGCCAACTTCTATGCATATTTTAAGCGTTTTAATTTCTAACTATATGATTTTAATGATGGTAACTTAATTACATTCAACTAGGCTAGAATCGTTGAATTGTTAATTTAACATATTATTCTAGCTGTATAAACAACATTAAAAAACATTCTTTGACGAATTACTACATGCAGTATCGGGAACATTTGTATTAATATTTTCAATTTGGTTTCTCGTTAAAATCAAATATTTAGCGTTTAGCTGCAATCTCACCTGATGGAGAGCGAGATGCAGCTTTTTATGTCGCATGCTTGCTTAAAAAGTGCCTATCCACTCTTGTCGCCGACACTTACACCACACGAAGACATCGAGACGGATTTGGTCCATTGCCAACCGCATCGTGTGAAGCGACATTGTGTCTTCATTCCGAGGAGAACTCGATTTGCTTCGTATAATGAGCGGGATGAGTCGTTATAGCTTCCCGCTGCGTTTGGCACCGCTCCTTCTGCTATTGCCGCTTGCTATGTGTGAAATATTTCGTTTCGGACATAGACATTGGACATTTAAATTTCCTAAATGTGGGGTTTCGGTTTGTTTGATGTTTGTTATCACATGACACGGTAGGCAGAGGACTGTAGTAGGTACCTACATTCAGTTTTCACTGGTTATGTTATATGTTCCATGGAATACAGGATGAACTTATTGACATACATAATACGGGCCCATATAAACACAGAATAATAATTTGATCGAACCGGGAATCTAATCCAGGACCTCTTGCTCGGCAAACGCGCTTGCAACTTCTACTCAAGGAGATAGTCAAAATGTTCAATACCAAGATATCAAGAAACGATATAAAAAGCTGACTTAATGATAAAAGCAAACTCTACTAGTCTATCTCGGTAAAATTAAGTAGGATTTATTATTTCAGACATTATAATTATATGAGGTTTAAATAGTTTTTATTTCCTCAGAAGTATCGATAAAACATCCGCGCGCGATATCCACAAACTTTAGAGAAAAGCCTTAAGGTACTCCCCCTTAACTCTACGTAATTTGAGTGTGTGTAGGGTATGTAACTATTAGTGTGTGAGTGTGCGTGTCTGTGAGTTTATGTATGTTATAGTGTACGTGTATAAAGATGCAATGAATATTAATGTATTTACAATGAGTGAGACCGTCGGTTTTTTCAACTAACTCGCGTTTCACGTGAAGCCTCCAATCACGTCAAGTCGTGAGAATTTATGCAAAATTATTACGTGGGCAAAGCAAAGGTTTATTCCACACGGGCCCGGCGAGTAATAATTTAGTTAGGAGCAAGGAAACTTCAACGTTAGTTAGTAACGCAATAAGTAAATCCATTTTGACAAGTTGATAGAGTCTACGGGGAGTTAAGTTTGTATATAAACCATGTGTGGAATGAAAACTATTGAATGAATAGTTTGCAGTGTGCATATGGAGATATGTTATACCAGAATTTCTACAGAGTAACAACTTGTGTTCTGGGCAGAAGATTGATGGGCTATCTATAAGTTACTATCCTTTTTCTTAGATCTAATGATAGTAGGTCCTTTCTCTTCAGCATTCTAAGCCGAAACAAAAATTACTGATAATATTTATTGTTTATATTCTATGGCATAGATTACACTAGCTGATTGTACCAATCGACTAATATTTTATTCGTCAATAAATATTTACATAGCTCATAATATAATTATCGTAATAACTATAAGCCGTCATACGCACTATATTGAAATTAACTAAATTATACATAGTAAGAAATGAAAAGAACCAATTTACGAATTTAATTGGATTGCTTAATTGACTCAATGGTTTAATGGTTGGCAGTGCAACTGCTGAACAAGAGGTCTAGGAATCGATCCCCGCGTCTGTTTTGTCCTTCTTGTACCTACCGTCCTTTCTAAATGTCTAAACCGTCAAAGCATGCCCTTTCTTCTTTTTACACCAATACTCTCTTCTACAAAAAGATCACACACGCTCAGATCTGTATTAAGAACGCGGTCGGCGAGTGTCAAGCTCTATGATCGGCGTAATGACCCCATCGCGATCAGGTCTATTCTACTTTCATCCTCTTTGTTATCCGTATATCTAATTCTCGCTTCAGTGAAGTCTAGTTGGATTAACCATGGAGTTCTGTATAACCCACCAAGCTCATTAGCTTAGAAGTTGGCAACTTAGTAGCTGACGTAACAGTATATTCACATTATTCTCTGTACTAAGAGATACATCGCTAAAATATTGAGCGATACATATTGACATGCATAATACGAACATATAAGTTCCTAATATATCTACACGTAGATAGACACATACTGGTCAAGTTAATAAAAGCACATCGAAAATTCAGCTGTGCAACCAACTCCGTACCTCCTCTAAATCCCGATTAGATTGCAAACTTTTATAGAACGATGCTCTCATATACGAAACAAACTATATCAATTTTCCTTAGTAAACAATACACAGATATGTTATTAGCAGCAAGGTACTTTTGGTTTCGAGCGTATAAATTTATTTATTAATAATTAAATTTATTGCCGGGATTTGACCGAGGAGTATTAAGTAATAAAATAAAACACGTAGTGCCGATCTGGAGGCTACTTTAATCATGATCCGATTACATTGCAATGGCGACAGGGTCTGATCATCCGGCGGGCACATTCCGCTGAGCTGTTACATTGTGTCCTCACTGTACTATAGTTCCACATGTATATCTAGTCTAAGGCTCATGGTTGAGGAGTATCCATAACTAGGTAGAAATTATAATCATCTATTTGTATAGAACAACAAACTCAAACACGTGTAAGCCCTCTCGTAAAAAGTTGGTCTAGCCGCGCTGCAGTCCGAGCTTATCTTAGTTTCATTATACCCGTTAAGAGCATAACAAGCACGACGCGCCATAATCCTTATCGAGAGTTTCAATTGGATCGCTTCGCACGAGTTGAGTCGATTCGATTTTATCGTTATTACGCTTCAAAACTTCGCTCTGAGAAGTATGAAGCAGAGTGTCATGTATTGCATTTTTAGTTTTTAGAATTTTTTTTTTGGTTAGCCTGGTAACTAAGCAAACAGGTGTGATCGTGTATGGTCACCATCGTCTATGGACGTTTATTTGCAACGGCTAATTTGATTGTCTAAACTGTATTTAAAATTAATATGTAGTATATGGTATATGTTATTGTTAGTCATATTTCTTATGATCCGGATGGGTAAACAAATCGGTCACGTATATTTATCGTGGAACACACAATTTCGTCACGAATTATCTGTATTCATGTCGTGAATACAAGGACATAAAAATCCTGATATATCATAACATGGAACTTATTGCTGGAAAGTATGGAAGTATGGAAAGTATTGCTAAAAATAATATTAGTGGGTTGGATGCTGTGTATAGAGAAAATAATAAATCGCAATGATGGTGCATTGCCATAAATTTCAATGGACACGGGTAAGAGTTGAGGACGATTTACCGTTCATTCTTTTATCCCCGTCCCGAGCGCGGCCGGTACGCCAAATTGTAAAATTTCCGGTCACAAGAGCCGCCCTAGATAGCTGCACAATATTTGAATTTTACATGGAAATTCTTATGAACCCGATCCTGCATTTTGAGGCTTCGGCGATTACGTATAATAAGAATAAATGTATACTTTTATACTTGCTACGTACAATCAACTAGACTACTTCAGTATAAGAGACTATACCATAATAGATCAGGCCGCATCAGGGTCCGCTGTCTTCGTGTAAACAATCAATTTGCCTGACACTCAAAAGGCAAGAATAACCATATTAATGACATATTAGGTACTAACGTTTGAAAGATATAGATACATCGACCTAAGAATATAAAAATGACGTCACAGCTGCATGACTAGTTTACAACAAATACTGCAACGCAGAGATACCAAATTCTTGTACCGAGTTCGAAGATACAATACAATGGCAAATGTCACCAGAAGCACGCTAGTATTAGAAGAGCATTTTAATTATTGACTAAGATGTCACCGGTCACAATTCATTATAAACACACCAAGATTGCTCTTGATAGAGCAGGATTGATTAAGAGCAGTGAGAGCCGAGTGGTGAATAAAATTCAGCCTCTCATTCCGGAGGTACTGTGTTCAAATACATGGCGCGCAACTCTTTACAAAAGTGCATTTAAAGTTTAAATATCACTTGCTAACGATGAAGGAAAACATCGTGAGGAAACCTGCACACCTTAGAATTTATAAAAGAAATAATTCTGAGGTCTGTGAAGTCTGCCAACCCGCACTTGGCCAGCGTGGCAGACTACGGCTTTTAACCCTCTTATTGTGAGGGGAGACCCATATTCCAACAATTCAATGATAAATGGGCCGATTAGTATTATGTATAATATTATTTTTTATTACACCACGACTAATTACGGAACAATTAAATAATCTCAGTAATACTTAGTAAATTAAGACCCAAGTTTCCTTTCAAATTTATAGAGATAGGGAAGGATGTTCAAATTTTACAGTTGACTTGACACTACCCACGGTCTTAAGTACAATATAAGGTAGACTGCGCACACTCACGTCCAATAAAACCTTTGTTATCAAGTAATTGATTATATTCATTATTAATGGTTAAATATAAATTAATCAGATTAACACCCATAGTAATTTTCTGGACCGCGGATTTCCGCAACCGGCAGCGTCTCTATATTAATTTGGGAACAAATTGATGAAATAAGCTGAAACGGTTAATCAATTTCAACTTTCTGCAAGTTACAAGCTTAGTTGCTTTACTTTATTCTCATTAAAAAAATACGTAAACTCAATCCTGTAATAACCGAAGGGGTAGGCAGAGGAGTGTACATGCCCACGTTTCGTCATTTATAGTCAAGTCTCATGATGGAATTGGTGGTGATTTCTAAAAATAAATTACAATAAAAATGCGTAAGCGGTAGGTGAGGAAATAACGTATTTTTAACAAAACGAAATATTGTTTCACTCGAAGTAGCTGCTAGAGCTTCCCTGACATTACAAGCGGTCCGACCCAGTTCTTAGAAGTAAGGTTTCTGAAATAGACTGAAACCGTGAACCTTAGTGAAGAATACGCAAAGCTGTTTAAAGGCTTCGATGATCAATAAATGTTTGCTGACCTACTGGTATGTTAGTTACTTCACAGCATAACAAAAATGGTAATGGAGCAGTGGTAGCCTAGTGGTTAAGAATTCAGCCTCTCATTCCGGGGGTCCTGGGTTCAAA
>DWME01009754.1:0-10692 GCA_018244795.1 Parelbella ahira ahira | reverse complement strand
AGGCATTAAGTTCGCCCTTTGTTATGCCTGTATGGTGTGCAATAAAGAGTAAATAAATAAATAAATAAATAAATAAATGTGAAAATAACGAAAATATAATTAAGGATGCAGACCATACTGAAGTTTTGCGACAACTTGCAATGCACACACTCGAGCGTAAGATTGCAAGTCTTCGAATAGTTTCCGCAGTTTATCAATATATATAAATGTTAAAATGTGTAGCACTGTGACTCCGGAACGAGGTAGAGTTTAGGTGGCGAGGCGTGTGAGCGGACAGACGCAGTTTATGCCGACAACGGCGGCATTGTGTGGAGCCGCGCGTCAAGCGTGCGACTTGTATCGGCTGATGTGTTAGCTCCATTTGCAGCCAATGCCGACAGCGGCGGCCTCGAAAGATGGGAAACACGACTTAGTCACATTGATTCTATTACCATATAATAATTTACACTACAGTATGTCACTCGATTGTTATGAGCTTTTGTTCGCAGCTCGCGGCATTTCGCTCGCGGAAGGAACTATACACACTGGTCACACGTTTCTGTTTACCAAAATATGTTTTGAGATGTCTATTACCTCTGATATTTTTAATTTTCAATTCTTTAAGACAATAGCTTAAGACAGGGTTTTTATAAAGAAGTTTTTACAACGAAAAATTGTTAAACAGCGGATATTACAATGTATTCCATCAAATCGGTCTCCGTAGCACATTACTATGTTTGAAGTTGATTGCTTACAACATCGCAAACCTATCGTATCTCGTTGCTGGGAGCGCCCGCGGCACGTCTCGCGTTCCGACTCAATGAAAAATGTCTTCCATAAATTATAATTGCTTAATCGTCTCGTGAACCGCAGAAGGCAGATTAAATGACGCAATGTTATCTAACTGTATCATTTTACTTGCGACGTTCACACACGCTGCCACTAACCGTACAGGAATTCCAACGTTAGGGCTCCCATGCAAAAGAACATTGGTTCTATGCTTCGAATAATAATTAACTTAAAAATGGCTTACACCCAAACCGGAATGAGAATTGTTAAATAGCCCAATACCCTTCTCAGTAGGTACAGGTGAATCAGCGGCACTTCTTCGATTACTTTAAATTATAATCATAACTGTAACGTCTCTAGAAAACATTTTATGCTCAGTTTTACACGGGACTTTGTTTTGGCGGTATACCAAAATACATGCAATAGTTATATCGTCGTTTATTTGGCTGTTCTATTTATTTATTTATTAATCCTTTATTGTTGGTAACAAAAGGCGGATTTAATGCCTAGTGGCATTTTGTTAATTGAGAAAGTGGTCCAGGACGCGCTTTTCAAAGGACCGAAAATCAAATGCTCGCTTCTAAGGGTTATTTAAAAAGATATATTCTGAATAACCACCCTTCTCTTGTTTCAATATAATTTTATAATTTAACATATAAGCCGCCAGTATAGATGTTTGAATAATTGAACATGCTTAATTTTTTAAGTTATATCGCCACAACCAAAGTAAGACTGAAGCTTGCTTGAAATTGCTCACAAAGCTGTTTACAACGACGTTAAACAGAACAACTCTTTAATTGATAGTTAATTGTATGAGGCGTTAACTTAATTGTCTTTAAACAATTAACGATGACGATGATAAAGACTATAATCGTAATACGCCCACATAAGTATTAAATGTGTAAAAAAATTACACGCAAATTACAGATCTATATATAACAGTTACATGGTAATACTCATTAAATTTACCAGAGGTCGTAATTACATAAAGATTCTGGCGCTATACCTACAGTTCATTAAATGATAAAAATGTACAATAAAATATTAATAGCGAGCTACAAATTTCAGAGCGTGAGAGAATATACAGAATAATGAATAAAAAATAGAATGTTACGAACAAAATCGTTTTACGCAGAGTGAAAGCGAAGGAACTGTGAACGATATAATTTGCCTGGACGCCGTATGGTACAAAAGAAACTTTCCATTGAACATCTTGCGGTTGTGAGATTCAAAACCGCTACAAATGTTTTGAAGTGAGCACGACACTAGCCCAGGTCAGCATAGTAACCTCGACCTAAAAATGGTTGCACCGTCTGGTCTGAGTTATTTTTATATAGCGAATAATAAACTATTTTTAATTGTATATTTCATTTCAAGCAATTCATACCCTTTGACTGAAATGTATAGAAAGCATATGCTTCTGCCCACATCTGGGGGATATAAGTGTGATACCTACTATGTATCGTATTGCAGGTATAACACAAAAACAGCTCAATTTAGTGCCTGTTGCTTAATCTGTTTTCTTGTTGGAGGGTTGAATGCCCGCTCATATGGTGTAGCTATATTTTCTCTGCTTTACATAATATACGTCATAATTACTCCAGATTAGCACAATTTTTTGTTCCTTTAATAATCACTTGCTACTCGTGTAACTACGTTTCTAATAGAATTTAATTGTTCATGTTCTCACACTTCATACAGTTTTAAACTGAGTATTTTTGTTGACGCCAACAGAATTGCACGGAATCGTATGTTGTATAATCTATAAGAGCCTACTTCATCAAAATTTTCAAACAGAAAATTGTACTTAAGATATATGTAGTATACAGCTGATAAAATACTTATAATTAAATTGTAAAATTTTAAATACTATCATTTTATAAGATAATCGTTATTGTCCGTTTCGCTGGGCATGATTATAAAATAAACATTTTAATTATTTATGTTTAAAACTACGTCTTTGTAAATTTAAGTAAAATCGATCTAACAGAGTTATTTTTGTTTTGTAATGTTAATATGGATAAATTCCTAAAAATAAATTAATATAGATAACGCTGTAAAATGAAAATCGTAACGATTATTTAATCATTAAGGTTTAGGTAAGTAGGTACGCAGCGAACAGGACCGGCCACGCCACGCAAACTGTTGCAATGTACTAGATACAAGTAATATATTCATTCAATTTGTCATAATAAGTTCTCAACTGGTAAACGTATATTATATGTCGTTACTAAAAACGTTTCGCAGGTGGATAAAAGCAGATACAAAATACAGGTTCGGCGATCAAACGCATCAATTACCTATACGAGCATGCGTTCGAGTTTAATTCTCTCATTTTGATACGGCACATAAATTCGAGAACCGGTAAATAAAAGGATTCTCCGCCCGGCCCTTTGAACGTCCGGCGCGATAAACTACAGACGTCCATGGGTAACCTCATCGTGTATGGGTAAACTATGAAAGGCGATGTTTTTAATGAAGAGATTGATGATTGTGAACGAATCACGTCTGGTTTATAAGGATAGAGATATTTGGCAACGGATACTCTCTTTCTTCCCCGTAAGAGACCTGGCGTGATGATATAATAATGATAAATTTATTCAAGAATTTATTTATTGTTTTAAGCACTGCTCGTCCCCAATACCATTTTGTTACAGCGCCTAGTGGCAAAATTAAATGACTTTCCATAACATTTATGAAGGCGCACGGAACGGAAACTTAACTGCCGAAAACCTCGCGCAAATAGTATATCTGTCTGTTTATTCATTGAGATCTTCTTTACTATCGTATATAAAAATAAGTTCAGTTGTCGTGTGTGAGGTTAATACAAGTTGCTTGCACGTGCGCAAAGAACTCATTATGGTTTATGCAGATTAACAAATCTACTGATAGTTAACTAGAAATCAAAATTTACTTTGGACGACAACTAAGTACACCCGTTTCGTCTATTGATGACCGAAAGGGTTGAATTCAAGACAAATAGTCCGCGGTGGTCGTGGCTCGCGGTGGTCGGAATCTTTCCATGCTACTCCGCTCCGTAATTTAATCAAAATATTAAACATGTTTTAAAAGTCCTCTTCTCTATATTTTATCACAGAATACGGAATTCAAAGGAAGATAAAAATGCAAATAGATGCATTTTGAATAATCCACCCATTCAGACAGTGTTGCGAGCTGAAGGAGACATTGATGGTTGCATACTCAACGAACATTTAAATAAAATTGAATTCCCAAGTAATATTTCCTTTTATAATTCGTTTTGCATCGCTACATGTAACCGTCGGAATTGTAAAAAGTGAGAGTGTACCCGTGTGCACTGTATTGAAAAGGACATATTAGCTAACGATTACCTGTTGATTTTGATGGTAATCATTTTTAGTGTTTGATTTTAGTAATGTAGCAAAATTACACAAGCATATGGATTAAGAACGATAGTATTAATATATTTGCATTTCTCTTATACAAGTAGAGGGATAGAGGGAGTAGATATTGTTGAAAATGTCTGCAGATGTAACTAAAAAATACATTATGCTTGCTGAAAGCTTGCTATAAGTTTATGATATAGGAGAAGAGCTCAGTACAATTAGCTATCTTTGTGAAAATCTTACACCTAGCGTTTTGCTATAAACTCTTGTGGATTCTGTACATGCTCGCATTAGTGCTTGCCTATATTCAGTTACAAGGATATAAAATATAAGTATTTTATCTCCCATATAATATATTGCGACATTGTGCGGCAATAAATAATTTTATTTATCAGCTGGTTATAAGGTTTAAAGTGAACTGTCGACGATTTCTAAAATATTATTTAAGTGCGTCAAGCTGTCTTATTTTCCGCTCGCGAGGCGTCCTCCCGCCATATATGGCGAGATAGAATCTATATCGCTACCATCGAAGGCTGTAAAGTCTGCTGAATATTAACACAACACCCGTGTGTAGGCTCGCGAAGTTAATGTAGAAAAAGTTTATTGAATGCTGATTGTTCACTCTTGTTCATATATTTTTTTTAAGATGTGTTTTTAGAGAGCTAAACGTCAGTGTAGTTAGGTGGTCTGTGCGCTGACGGAGACAAATGTGACCGTGGAATCTACTCGAAACTCTTGACTGTATACCATGTACGGCAAGATATAGGGAACAACTTACGATGGGTACTCATAGGTAGCTTTTTTTAAGTCTTAATGAACGTATAGACGCCGTTGTGAAGAAGCATCAATCGAACAGTCTACATTGTTTTGAACGGTACAATTAAAATTTTTGAGATATCCAATATATGATATCAAAAGTACATTAAGTACGGGTTCCATAGGTCGAGCAGAACACAAGAAGTGGCCACGTACGGCGCTGCCGGCGCAATTTTCTATTTTCAATCGCGTTACTGCGCTCACGTTCTATGGCAGCGCAGAAAACAAAATTCACGATGTTTTGCACATACTCGTATACATGTACATGTTGACTTATTGACTTGCCTGCTGGTCTCGTGGTTACTGACCATGACTCCTTAACCGGGTGTTGCGATTTTGATTCCCACTCAAGTCAAATATTGTTGTAATAAGAACGACTACTGATTCCGTGTCTCACTATAAAATTATCTACATTGTATATGTGTTTAGAAAATTATATGTATAGTTCGCGAGGTGTCTGATTACCAAAGTATAGGCTCTTGTCTGGTTTTAGATCAGACGGCCGTGTGTGAGTTGTCCCAAGATGTCATGTTTAATATTGTATCTATAGACACCATACATACAAGCAGATATATAGACAAGTAACTACCAGTGTTTCCTATTTATAGGGGAAAAATTAGAAACTATTTTATAAATATTTGTACTAGTGTTGTCTTTAGGTTCAGGAGAAGCATCTTGCGTATTGTAGCGAAGGTATAAGAGCCGTTATTCGTACATAATGTATTTTAATTAATAGAATTTCTTACTGTATTCTTTTGCTTATGCGCTTAAAAGCCTCAGAACAATAGATCAATAAATCTATTTAACAGATATCCCGAACTACTACCTACCTCGTACCTTAACGGGAAAATAAATAAGTGTAAAATGGCGAGGAGTATCGCCGCGGATGCAAATTCGCGAGGAGAACAAAAGGGCATTCCGGGCACAGGGCGTAGGTGTTGTGACGGGCCCTGCGGCGGGCTGTGTCGGGCAGCCATGAACATTGACAAGTAAAGACCACCTGGACAAAGCATTCCAACAATCTGCATTGATGATATACGATTTATTTTGACCGTTTATTCATTTATAGTTTGTCACAGGTAGATTAAGAATGACTTCACGGATGTTTGGATGGAAATATTCAGCACACTGTGCTCTGCACCTATCCTGTAAGGGACGTGACGTGTGACATAGTAATAATAATTATATTTTACCGGACTAACATAAAACATTAAATGTATAGAAAGTGATTTACCTTCTCAACGTTCAACAACTATTTTACTAAGGTGTAACTTTACTAAGTAGTCGTAGCAATTATAAGTACCACGTGACATGCTGTTTCGTCACTGGTCACTCGTATGGACGTATCCAACATGAATCAATGGACGCAAATGTCATGCTTTTACAATCACTGCATACTGAAACTCAATGACTATTCGAGTAATCAGACAAAGAGTGGATCTCACGCACTAAATCGCGTGATTTTACCTGCAAGTTGCTAAATCCACCAGATTCTAAATTATCCGTAAAGCATGGTGACCCTACGGTCAGTGCATTGGCCGCCCCGTTGCCCTCGGCCGTGACTGCCCCACACCAATAACTACAACGGCATAACTTGCCACGACCAGCACCGGCCCGCTCGATGGTATCGGAGGCCGCGCGCTCTCCGCCAATTCTTTTTACGGCCTTACATGCATTGTTAATGAAAATTATCAAGAAGTATTTATTTGACTACGTCATTGATCGAGTGGTTGTAAGCACAACAAATAGGGTCAACTGGTCGACTGTTCCATGGTCCTTTATACCATGGTGGGACTTATGTAGAACATAACGGGTGACTCATGGAAGGGTAGGTACTGTAAGGGTATACTGTTCCGCCCACCCTTTCGAGGAATAAGGCATGAAAGGAAAAGAAAAATATTGTAATTTAATAATTAAAAAGAAGAACTGACGATAACATTTATGCAATCACATCTGTACATATATATATATGTACGTATATCGGTATTACGGGCGTAGGCAGTACTGGAGCGTATTTCTTTAATCAAGCACCAGTCGTTACCGCTTTCTAATATTCTAATATAAATTTTATATATCTTTAATTATTATAACGCTATTTTTAATTTATACCGTCCATATGTCAAGTTGGATTCACACGTCATCGCTTGAAATAGGTACGTGCTAATACAGTAATTATAAAAAACCTAATAGAAGACCAGGTCAAGAGGTCCTTTAATAGACGAACTTATAATTATGGCGATTTCTTTGAATATAGAAGAAACGTAAAAGTTTTCCAGCACCGTAACTGGTGGAATTCCTTAGTTTGTGCCTACCTCTATGGGAAATAAGCGTGACTATATGTATCTAATTATGTGTGTATAGAAAACAAAATGTTGGCACATGAGAATTATAAGCGTAGTTTATTATGTATGTATGTATTTCTTCCAGCATCGTGCGTGAATGTAGCGGGCTGGTATCGCTGGTAGCCGTGGAAGTGCGGGACGGCTCGTGGGGCGCGGCGGCGCGAGGGGTCGGTGCTATCATCGACTGGGCGGATAACCCTGCTATGAAGCCAGGCGACAGGTACCTATTGAATTGTTTTTACATTAATTCTTAATTTATTCCTGAAGGATATTGGCCAGAAATGATAAAAGTATATCGAATTAACATAGATTTTATTATGAATATACAAAAAGTACACCTACTACGCATAGGCTACCGAGCTGAGACAGACAGCTGTCAAGTTCAAATGACATAACAAAAACATTATTGGTTACGTTCAGTAATACTTTCAACTCTAATCTGTGTTTTCATTTTCATCTGGGAACTAAGTTTGTTTGCTAAGCACAAAAACCAACGTTTACTTTTATGGTTAGATTTGAAAATTGACTAGGCCTTTTTCTAAATTGGAAAAAAGTTGGTATTATCTAAAATATTGTAAGATTGTACTCTGATAAATTTCAGGATTATCTACTGAACTTTGCACCCATTTACATATCAATACTTTTGTCGGTGGAGCAAATAGTCACATATTTAGCCTAGGCACAGAATTTGGCTATCAATTTTCACATTTATATTTTTCTTGGGATATCATTACTTTTTGTTCGTTATAAGATTATTATAAAACCTACTACTCGCTTGTAAAATTACATTTTTTTTCTACGTTTACACTGCATAGTTTTATCCCATCCAAAACTTAAATGTGTGATATAAATAAAAAACCACAGGTGTTTGATTTTTTCCTGTGTATAAACATATTTATCTAGGTGGATGCCAAATTTGAAGTTTCTAGCTCATCTAGAAGTGGGTTAGGTTTTTGATCTATATGTCAATCAGTCAGTGAATAGTATCTAATAATGCCGAATTTGGATCGTCATTATTTTCATAACCGTCCAATCCATGTTTATGTAATTGGGGTACTAGTCTAGCTGGACGGTCTAAATATATAAACCGAATTTGGTGTGTTAATCTTAAATAGATTTTGATTTATGAACGGGTGAAAAGTGGCTCAAGATGGTTCGTGTAACACACGATGCTGCTCGCCAATTCCTTGCTTGAACTTGGCTTGACACGCTACCGCGTGTCTAGATAAGCGATGTACATCATACAAACGTCAAATATACAATCGAAATAGGAAAAAGTTTTTTCTTATTGTAAATAACTATAATATATGTAGATATTGAGTTAAAGAACTAATTACAACACAAATTATTGTCTAAATACAATCGGTGAAATGTATTAATTCCTCTTAAATGCTTGCGGCATATTGGGCAGCTATGTTTTAATAACACAATTTTTTTAATACATTGTGTGCAAAACACATGCCCACATATGGTTGCAGACATGGAATCTTTATTTTCGAAACATATAGGACAGTAAATCTTCAAACGCTTTTTCATTTTCTGTTTTTTCTGTAATAAAATTGTGAATATTAATTTATTGTCGGGTGTAATAATGTTATTATTATATTTTACTTGAAGAGATTATACATATTCAATAAGAATTTTTAATTACCTACAAAAAGATTATAACTTCGGTTTTTACTGACTCCCAAAAAATGTACGTGTGAAGGTATGATCCGAAAAAAAATAGCTACACCCTCTGGAGGAGGACGCTAATAGAATAATTTGCATTTTTAACTTTTTCGAAATCACCACCATTCGTTCATACTTAATCATTTCTGAAGAACTAATAAGTATAACTATACTAACTATTAAATTAAAAGTAATGAAACCTTTGTGACTTTTGATTTCTTCTCACGTTTCTTCGAATTCTTTTTCTTCTCAATGTCAGACATGGAATCCCAATACATGGAAATCTATAAACTGAAGAATATCTCAAATATTGAATTTATGTTGTCACCAAAATACACAAATAATTTTAATATTTGAAATACATTTTACGAATAATTTGTTATGATTGTCACCGAGTGGTTTACCTTCTTTTGGCTGTCACTCATATATCATGTCTTAAAAATAAAAATAATTGACACGTTTATAAATATAAAGTATCTATCAAAAGAGATTATTTGTTAGAAATAGAACAAGCGTGCTTTTAGATTTGACTGCCTTAGTTAGCTCTGGATAGAGCCGTTTTGATTCCTTCAATAATGTATTATCGTCCATGGCCCTTAACACTGGATGTTTCACACAGCGAATTAGGACAGGTCGACACCCAATGCCAATTATTATCCCACGAGAACCATGAATCGTATTAATAGCCCGGAACACGTGACTTCGACTGACGGCGTGCTTATTGGTTTAAAAGAATTTTCGAAGCGTGAAAAAACAAAGTCTTTCTTTATACCAAAACAGCCTATCCGTACACAAAATATTATTTTGAAATAAATTATATCCTTTAATTCTTTATTATACTCCTTAAGCTCGAAGCCTGGATTTATATTTGGCAGTAAGCTCACCCTCCATTCCATGGTGGGTGGAAATGTACTGCATCCCTCCGCCTAGCTCTTTAGAGATTAAATTAAATATAAAGTATCCAAGCTTCGACTGGCAGTTCTAACAATAAGAGGTAAAGCAGGAAAGGCTCAGCACAATTCTCTACAGCGCGAGAAAACATTGGTTGCATAATAATAAATTAATGTGGGAGGTAAATAGATAATGATAATCTCCAGGCACAAAGATTTGTCTCAGATAAGTGAAGACACGGTTAAGACTTGCGAAATCGTCGGCCAAGCTCTTCCGGTACGCGCTGAGCTAAGCTAGGTATAACTTGCAGAAATTAACTAGACACCTCGTTATGGTGGTATAATAGCGAGGTACGAAGTCATCGAAGGCGAAAGCGGCAAGCATTGCGAGACGAAGTCAGACGGCGGGAGATCAAGGGCATATATTGAAAATGCCAAGTTGATTCCTGCGTGTTGCACGTTTAGTGTTTCAATCTCACCGAAAGTCTCTTGAAGTCGGGCGTGTGAACCGTGCACGTAGTACAAGGGCTTCGACCCGACATCGGCCGCGATCGCTGATCATATCTGTGTGCGTGCCTCGATGGGAACATCTATGAGACCCTGGTTTTTTTGGGGTTACGTTAGGTCACGTTATGAGAAAATACATACTGTTACTTTAGGTGCGAACTTTATATGTTTATTATTATCATTGTCGTATAGTGATAAATATAAAAGTGGCAATTAGTTTTGTTAAAATAGACATATTTGGCATTCGGTGCTCTCTACCTACCTCGTAAGGTGCCTTACTTTATGATATAATAATGATAACCTATCAGGACGATAAATCTGAGAAAACACACG
>DWME01009753.1:0-10693 GCA_018244795.1 Parelbella ahira ahira | reverse complement strand
ACATTAAGCAAAGGAACTAGTTCTAATCATTGACTGCTCTTACGTAAGAACGATCCGCTTTTGATATATAATATAATAGGTATATTGAATAAATTAAATACATATATTGAATAAATTATATATACATTTCTAGTTTAAATTTCGGGTAAAACCCAGTTTTATGGTTCGAAAGGAATGCGGATTGGCATGTTTATAGAGAAATATAGGCGGGCAGAGAATCAATTATTTATTGTCAGTTTATAAATTGATTCATTACATTTTTATAGTGCACATCTGCTTGTTACATTATAAGCGTACTAGTCGTTGACATGGCTTTATATTATTATTAAATTATTATTATTTATGAAACGTCGGAGTGTACTACACTCCTCTATCTCCCCTTAGGGGATTACGGGCGTGATGTTACGCTTTTTAAATTTTCTGTTAACTAATGCAATTTTTCTAATTTCCAGCTTTTCTGGGTAACGCAGTTTTGGAAGTTTCCAGTTGTTACTACGTGATGTTCATCAAAACTTAGTTCATCGTTCTGTTAATCGGGTATAGTTAATTGTATGTGAACATTTTTGAGGCTATATTCGTGTTTGTTGATGATATTAAACTTCTGTAAATATAGTCAGAATCAAAGATGTTACCCCCGCCATAAGTATTACTAATAGTGATATCTCACCTATTGCCAAATATCAAAAGACGCGTCATATGTACCTAATTGAATTAGGGACCTGTGTGTTACATTGATTAAACTATTAAGCAGTGTAAGGATTAGTCAAGTTAAGGTTATGATTTATATCAAGTAACAATTTAAGAAATATCCGTTAAATTTTACCACAAACAATGACGTAACATATTTAAGTTTTTGATTAGATTAAAAATTGTACAGTTGATTCATTTCATAACCAAGAAAACTTAAATGTCCGATTTTATATTCAGGATAGGGATCAATTAGCCCAAAATCCAATTTGGAAACACCTTCGGGAATATTAGTCGGAACATTGAATATTCGCACGACCAGATAACATAAGATCATCGTTCTCAATATATCACGTTACATACTCGTAAATGGTTGGTTCAAAATATCATGTTTCGATTATTGTGTATGCGAAGTTTACCACACATTTACGAGCACATGTGGATTTCGGCCCTAACTTCGTAGGTACGATAAACGCACATGTTTTCATGTCTATCGATAAACTGAGATATTACCTGATAATCGAAATATTTTAATTAATTTTTGGAATATTATTGAGTTACTAATTATGAGGATGTAACTACATATATACTACTACATTTAATATAGACTACAATGGACTCAGAATGTTGATGGAATCAAACACGTACCTACATGTGTCGGTAGAATTGGAAATGAGCAGAGGATCCTTGCAGGTAAAATAACGTGACTTTGCGAACACTGTAAATATGTTCATTTCTATTGTTGTACGAATCCATGTCTGCCATATTTTGTGTCTACAGTCTACACAATCGAATAAAGCGTAAATGGAGTGCCCACCTACACGTTTATCTTAGATTTTAATGGTATTTTCATAAACACACAGGTCAGTTGAACTCCAGGAATGTTAATTTTAGTACTTTATTGACGATTGTTATAATATTTATAACAAAAAGCGTCTCAATAGAATAAACAGAGCTTTAGTATTACGTTTTATAAATAAACAATTAACTTTTATTTTGTGTTTCATTTGATTTAATTTGTGTGTGTTCACAAAACATCACAGTGTATCACTTCGAAGACTTAAGGAGGCGAGTATAGTACTTCCACGTTTCACCAATCTTGTCTCATGAAATCAAGGATGAGCCTGTAGCCATACACCGATCACAAGTCCAGAATCATTAGTGTTTTTCCTTTAATTTAGAATGTCTGAGATGATAAATCAATTGATTATGATGATATTTCCATTATGATTCCAAAGGTTTAACATGCTGTTTTTGACCGAGTTCAATGTCATCGTGGTCAAAGTTCAAATTATCATGATGATTTGTGAATATTAGCAAACATAAAGTCCTAAACCAAGTGCTAATACATATTTTGGAGCTTACATTCAATAATTTTTTTATTCAAATTCAATTCTTAACAAATTTTTTATAAAAGCATTGAAGAGGTGCCAGGTTATCCATATTGAGTGGTCATTGGGGTATCACATAGTCCTTCGTCATGGTTAGAGTAAGATATGAAGATGCAGATCCATTTAAAGTAACGTTGTTAGTTACAATGGGCTTAAAGAAAACATTGAAATAGCGTAACTCACAGCGAGTTTTTGAAGTCTAATCTTGAATAAACTTTGATGTCTTTAATACATTACATTTCTTATAACACTATGATAGTTTTTTTTTGTATTTGTCAGATATTATACCATTATATACACGCTCTGCCCATTTTGTATGCAATTAAAAAAAGACATTCGCTATAGTGTGAAAAATTAAAAAAAATGATATGAATACATATGTAATTTTAAAAATAAGTGATCAATTTGCATAATATCGTTGACTTTATAACGAGATTTAAGAAGGAATTTATATTCAGTGCGTATCACTATTTTATTTTAATTGTGATATGAGTCAATATAGAAATCATAATGACTTAAACCTGTTTTTCTGTTGGTAATGATGTCAGCTTGGAATTTTCTGTTAAGCTATCTATGAAATAATTTATTGGAGATAATAGTGTTAATGGTACACATAGAGATCGATTTGAATATGAATAAAATAATAATAATATTTTGGAAAAACTGATCTTAAACTAAGCATCGAGAGAGCTTGTGTTATAGTAACAAGACGGCTGTTGAACTACATAGTAATGTTATTTACATTATTTCTTATTTACTGTCAGAGACAGATCAAATACTTGTGCTGATCGCATAAACATTTATTCTGGGTTGGAACCAACCCATGACCCCGGCACAACAGTCAAGTGCACTAACCATTGGACCAACAGGAAATGGACAAAATGTAAGGAATTTTACTGATGCGGTGCCGAGATTGTCTGATGTGGTCGCTATTTCTCAGCAAAATAAAGCTAAGGTCAGGGACTGTTTGACCCCTGGGTTCTAATTTGTCTTCTGCAGGGTCACTGCTCAGTGGGTGTGCGGCTGGAAGCCGAGGTCAAGGGTTAGTGGCGAACCGAACTTGTTATTTATTGGCCCGATTAAGCGCAGCTTGGTCTCCGCCGATCATCAAACTTCAGTTTCCGTTATGAACAAAGCGTGATTCATTTATTACCGAAACCTGTTTGCAGGTGTTCGCGGGGTAAATTTTATTTGTTTTTGCAACAATTGGGTTATATTTAATGTAAGTTGCAAGAAGTGGTTTTGTTTGGGCGGAAACAAAATTAATTTCACTACGCGTCGCGACCTCGCTGCAATCGGCGCGAGCTCCAGATGAAAAATCTCGTATAAGTCAGAAACTCGGTCGGGCCATTCCGAAAAACGAACGTAAGTTAAGCTAGTACTACATATATGTATAATCATGTGCACGAACATTCAGGAGATATTTGATTGTAAAAATATTTCTATAATGTCTTTATTCAGTTAGATTAATCAGTATGTAATATGATACTGGCTGATGTAATATGATACTGGAGTCAGATGTTTCCAAAACTCGCATGCGTGTATGCAGAGTGAAAAAAGTAAAAGAAGAACGTCAAGCCTGTAAGGCTAAAGATATTTGGCACGTGCTCATTTCTGACTACTCTATAACGGACCGAGCGAGAAGTTATAACAGTAATGAAAAACTTTTTGTTAGTGTTCTAGAATGTGCGACAAGACCAGTAGGTAAGACTGTACATCAGTATTTTCCGATGACGTATACGTAAAAAAATGGCATCTCTCTGAAAATATTCGACGTCAGGTTCCGGGTCTTTATGGTGTTTGTCGCCTCGTATTCATACAGTTTATCGATTTTATGAACCGGTTTTATAAATATCTTTTAAACATAATAGGCTGTTCAATGTAATTTATTGCTATACAGAGGAAATGTACTTTACTGTGAACTCTGCTTCATGGATCAATATTTTATCGCTTCTTTGTTCGTTACAACATTAGTATTATGTCATTACGACAGGTTTTATTTTAGGGTAGGCAGCGGGTACTAAGTGTCAAAGTGTTGGAAAAGTGTCTCTTCGCAGAAAAGAGTTGCAAAACACGTTCGATCATATTTCTCTACTACGTATGTCGGGTCTATTGTTGTGGTAGTTGCTGACCCAGTCTGCTAAGCCAGGGGTCGTGGGTTCGATACCCATACAGGACAAATATCTGTATGATGAGTAGAATTATTGGATTTATTTGGATGTCAAAAATATATCTAAATAAGTATATATTAATATGTATGTATGTATGTAATTTATCAGTCACCTGGTTACCAGAAAATCTTCGAGCCTATGTTAGGACCACACAGCCGTGTGTAGCAGTGATCCTCTGTAAAAGATATTATAACGTTATATATACTGACCAAATATCCAACGGCTTTTTATTTGTTTTCATGGCACCTAAAGTTGGAAATGTAGTGGACGGAAATGAAGAGTAACTTCAGTCTATTGTCATTTCAACTTCATTTTCGAAAATGTCTAGTAGGTATGTTATTAATATCTCTTTGTCGTCAACAATTTCCCGTTTTAATAGTTTAATTAAAGCTTATTGTTATAGCAATATAAACGGCTTTGGCCTTTCAGCGTTAGAAATAGAAGAGAGAGAGAGTAAAAAAAAACATTAATTCTACTTAGAAACACTACTATAGCACCATTAAACATGTACATACAAATATATGATGAACGCTTACCTTTAATTTAATTAACAACAAAGAGAAATGTTAATATAAAGAATCCTCGAAACAGTGTCGATTTAATGAGCTGCGTTATTGTATTTTAACGCGCAACATATGGTATTTTTGGTTTAATTGATATTGATACCCGGTTATTTCATATAAAAAAGTTAACAAGATATGCAGGTAATTCGTTGTAATTATTCCAAGGTGCACTTGTCGGTCAGGAACTCGGAAGTTGACTGAATATGGTGAGAAACAGAACTGCAAGCGGCAGTGACCGGCCCTGGCGCGCGGCTGGGCTCTGTTGCTGCGACGGTTCATTGACCTACGGCTGTTAGGCAATGTCGACTGACTTAACATAGATGAATCGTTTCACTATACGGTGATATATGGTTTTAGAAATAATTCGTGTAGCTACATTTTATGTGCATATTTAAAAAAATCGCTTTGTTACGGTAAGAAGGATACTAAGATATTTTGATTTAAAAGAGTTTTTTTTAGTGTAAATGTACCATTGTAATAATATTACAGAACCATTTTACGAGTATCTCCTAGCGGGAGAGTTTTCATTATTAAGCTTTAATGTATTTTATCAAAGTTCAATTTATGAAATAAATTTTTAATAAATTGTAATTGAACTGGAACTTTAGAGATTATTATCTATATAAACAAATTATGCCAATATATTTGACGATGTGAAGTTATCATGGAGAATAACTTCTTCACTATGTCAGATCACACACGAAATGCCCTAACCTAATATGTAAACTATAATAGTGTTGGAGAATACGAGTACCTATATTATGTCGCGTCAGGGAAATAGTGATTACATCATCACCTGTCTAAGTCCACAGCTTGATATAGGCCTCCTCTAAATGTGTTTTACCCATAATTTCCATGTTAGGCAATCGGGTTGAGGATCGCAGTGCACGGCATCTGGCGTCGAAAATCTTTCTGTCCCTACACGGTCAGGGCATGTAGTCATGCATATAGATAAATAGTGATTATGCAATTAATTAATTATTTCTATAGTCATTTCGGCTGAATGAGAATTGCACGGCCGGTTCTGCTCTTTTCAATAGGAACTAAATCGGATAGCCAATGGCGAATGCATGCACTGTTATCGTTCAATTGGTTTCCAATGAAATGTATGTATTGTTACATTGCGAGATTTTCAAAATCGCATATAAATTTACGTGACAAATTTATATTGCACGCTTATAAATAAACTACAGTTCCATATATCACACGGACGTTTTCACGATAAATGGTGGTCAGTTTTGTGTTCAGCGGGAAGCTCTGTTGAAGCTATTGCTATGGCAATACGCATTGTGTTATATTGACACATAGTTAATCGTATTCATCATCGTCAGTCTATTCCAGTGCCTTTCTGGATGGTGGTCTAGCGAAAAAGGTCATTCTCAAGTAATATGATATTTTATGGATTTATTTTTTTTTTTTTCGTCAGGAAAACTCAGGACGAGTACCTATCGCCACGGGGCCGACGATAATGATATTTTATGGTGCTTTAATTAACTTTGATTGACGAATTAAATAAAAAATGAGCTAAAAAACTTGTGTCCCGAAAATTACAAATAAAATAAATTTAGCTTTATTAATATGTAAAATTTTAATTATTGTATTATTAAGTCATCGACTATTATTGTTATCTTTTCGCCTAATTATATTAATAAGATAAAGCTTAAAGTGTCTTGTTTTGTTGTGGCTAAACACTGAAACTACTTCTCGGAATTAAAAATTATAAGTGTATATTGTAGACAGATGAAATAAGGGATGAGCCATACTTCGGGCATAAATTAGGATTCCGAGCCACTGTTTGGAAATTTAAGTTAGAAAAACCCAATAGCAGCCGACCATTGGATGGAACCTTGGACCTTCTGAACAGTGTCGCGCTTGCAACCACTCGGCCAACGAAGCAGTTTACACGCACATATATTTAAATGTAAGTACTTAATATAATTTCATTATAAGAAGACTCAAATGTATGTATACTTAATATTGGTCTAAAACGACAATTAAATTAAATGAGAAAAGAATGTCACATATTTATTTATTATTTGTTGGGATGGCCTGACTAGTTACAAAATTAAAAACGCGAGTTAAGCCTGTATACGTACATATCATCATGTGTATAAGCATAGACGAGAAATTTTGAAGTAATTCACATTGGTATTCTTAGAAATACAATAAAACTTACTTACTCTTAAGATATATGGTGCGCACAGTCCATCGAGAAATATACATTTATGTTACTTAAAATTGTACTATATACGTGAAGAGACCGATTGTGGCTGCTGCCAAGGACTTATAGGAAAACGGCATTTGTCGCTTTGCGTCCAAAACGGAACACAGCATTGCACTTCGAGGTAGAAAAGGTAGGGAGTTGCGTCTGTTATTGAACAGACGATCACTGTGCCTTGAAGTATTCGGTTACTTATTTTTAAGAGAGTATGACCCCAGTGAGGAGTTGGAAGAAGTTGTTTAAATGCCAATAAGCTTTTAATTCTGATCATGACCCACGTGTGTTTTAAACTTTTATCGCGAGTATAAATTTAAACCAATGTCACACTTGGGATATGTCGTCGAGTATTTTTGTGACACGACCTTAACACATTTCTTTTAAATCGTAAAACGGTTTCATTTTCGGCCAGTTGTTGTTTCACTTTGGAATTATAATTTTTGACAGTTGACAAATATGTTCGTGTGGGCATTGATAGTGCTTGCTGGAATTGTATTTTACTGATAACAGTTAATGGAATATGTTAATAAATTAATTTATAATAAAATTATACAGCATTGCTTAGAGCAAACGACATTTGAGTCTGCAGTAAATATATAAGGTAAATTATTATATGTAAAAAACCGGTTTTTAATATGTATGGGGTATAATTTACACTATTTTTAACTAATACATCTGTTTACATTTGTTTGTTGTCAAAATAAGTACGTCGGTAACAAGTCGTATTGGTCTGGTTATGGAATATCGTGCGTGAAACGGACGCGTAATCAGAAAATATAGGCACAAAAACATAAATAACCATTTTATTTAGGTAACTGTTGACTGATGAGCAAGTAATGTTAAAGAAATTCTACCATAAGCAGAATATATAGATATTCTAAATAGTATTTCAAAAACAATGTTGTATGTATAACACTATGATATTAACACAAGTCTTGTTAGGATAGAAATATTTGACACTCGGTGTTGACTGTCTACCTCGTAAAAGACCTAGCGGGATGATATTTTATTAATAATTTATAATACCAACTACCTAACGGTGTTGTAGTCTCGCGAAAGGTTTTGCTACCAATATATTAAACTGTTTCTTGTCAAACTGCTAACTTATTTGTAACTTCCTACTGACATTCGTACATCTCATCCTGAGTGTCCAACAGTGGAACGACAAAACTTTGGATTATTATCAAGAGTTGTTAGCATAGGATTTTGTGGCCGGTGTAGGCTGTATTAAATGGGACGTAAACGTAACCGGTGAAACGTGGCAGTGTATTACACTCCTCTGTCTACCCCTTCGAGGATTACAGGAATCATGTTAGGTTAACATGGAAAGATAGTTATTTAAGCACTAGTTTTAGTCCATTAGTCTCACGTTTTCGTCGCTTAGGTATCCCAGAGTGAAGTATTGCTGGGGACTCACCTAATTGACCATCGTACACGAACTAAACTTGAGATCGTAAACTATTTCGTGTCGGTAATGTCGCTAATGGATATTGAACACGGTGGACTGTGGCTTATGTAAGTATCGTAGCGCTCCCTTAGGTCAGTAGAATAATCGTAAGAGTTAGATATTGAAATGGATTAACACGTGGGAACTTACACCCCTCTGTCAACCCCTCGGGCAGATACTGGCGTAAAGTTATATTGTTGATAAAATGTGAAAGATGATCAAGGATGGCAAAACATTGGCAATCTCTACGGTGTTATCAGCTTTTTAAGAAAGCTGGTGACCACTTACCGTAACTCAGTCTGCTGCTATATAATAATAAAAAAATACTATAGATTTGGTGGAAATAAAATTAATAATAACACTACGGTTATCGTGTGAGGTATATTAGTAACTATTTACATAATTTAAAAAGTATATTTTAAAGTAATAAAGATGTGTAATTAATAGAATTTTTAGTACATATAGTAATCATTTCAAGATTGACATCACACGAAATACTATCTATCGTATGGTGTAGTGATCAGTTTCGTGAAACAATAAATTAAAATAAAATAAAATGAACTTTTTTAAATACCACTGGCAATACCAATATAGGAAAAATCTCGAGGAAACCTACAATAGTTCATTATTATGTTTTCTAAGATGCATAAGAACTGTTACTCTGTACTTAGTACGCGCAATCTATAGCCTTAATCCTTGTCTATCTGATTGGAAACAGTGTCTAGGAATACAACGATAAGAGTTTTGACGATAAAAGTCCTGAGGGACACTATACCCATTGTTGCTTCCATTTTTAATGTATATGTAACTCAACCACACGTAAATAAGTGCGCGCCGTAAATTTATTTGTTTTTTAACATTAACTACGAATATTATTGTAACGTTAATAAAAATGTTATATAATCCAATATACATATTTATTCAATACATTTATGACTAACATACCTCCTATGAGTTAATTTCAGGTAGATAAACAAGTGTAGAACAATTCATAATAGAACTATAAACAAAACATTTTATTGGTAATAACGGATATACATACATATTAGCACAGCATCCTGTGTATGACCGATACATCATATCCTTTTTATTAGGTATAAACATGTTGGAGAGAAGTCTGTCAATATACGAGCAATAAAACATATTAAAGTTTTTTATTTCTATCTCTACAAATAGACAGACTACCTACACTCGTATACAGAACATTTTTGTGATATACAAGAAGCAAAATATTCATTACTTCTTTTATTTCTGACTCTATATGTGACACTCGTATTTAAAGCATTAAGTCATGTGGGGAAAATAAATATACATATATTTGAGTGAAATTTTTTAAATTCCGAAACGGCGCATCCTTGTATTGTAAGCGGAGGCCACGTGACACTTGTAGGCGACCATACCTGAGTATTGTGGTCTTGATGCGGAGCCGACCTATAAAAGTAGCGAACAGGATATCACCGGACAGTAGAGTGCTGGTTTGTGCCTGTGTCGAACTTAATTAACAAGGTAGGTGCTGGCCGAAATATCACTTACTGACTACGAAAACATTCTCAATGAATATTCACATGTTATTTCGAATATTTGAACAAGACTCAACGAATATTTTCATAAATTATTAATTTACTTACCAAAAATATTAAATTATGTGATTTTTAAATTATTGGTAGATATTTTTCCGGTTATCTTATTTATTTATTTGAATAACCAGTTTGATTTATGGTAAATTCATTTTATTTCTTATATTAAAAATTAGCATTACTCTTAAAAATAATTCCTTGGATAAAATAAATATAAAATGCTTTTAAATTAATTCGTATTTAAATGATTTTCAATTAAAATAAGTTATTAGTGTTGAATATTTGGGAATATTTCACATTATGTAATTGCTGAAATCAAAACAGATATCATAAGTAGAATATTGTGGCATATTTGAATGTACTTTTTAAGCATAGGCCTATTAATGTGGCCCCATTGGAGAGGCAGAATTATTAAAGACAAATCTAACTTTATTACAAAGTTATTACAGTAATATACGAGGCACTGATTTGCACATAGTGGGTACAGTCCTGCTTGAAGATTTTATTCTTAACTAAATGCTTCTTTAAATTAAGACACACTCACTACTTATAGATTACAATATGAACGTAATAAATATTATTTTTTAAATATATTGTAGTGCATTATTCTCTAATACTTATATATTTTTAGGAAAAATG
>DWME01009752.1:0-10693 GCA_018244795.1 Parelbella ahira ahira | reverse complement strand
GGAACACGACGCCATTGAAACGAGCTGGCCAGTACCTTGGAAGACGGACCCTTTTAATTTGTTTTTTACTTAATAAAATCTACTTTTTGAAACAATAACAATTATGATATGATAGTTTTTTAATGTATAAACTGTATCAAATAAGCAGGCAGCAGTGAAGAGTGACCGCCACTGTCCTTGGCATCTGAAACCGACCGTGAACGAGGCTGCAGGTATAGAACTGATAGTGTCAGTTACATTAATTAGTATTAGTCTTATTAAAGTTATCGTTATATTGATGCATGATAGTTGATGATTGATAGATACTGATGTCTTACGTCCGTTTTAATCGCATTTATAATTGTTCATTTTAATTCATATTATATATACATATATCTATCCTAAGGCCGGGTCTCCTGCGGGGTAGGCAGAAAACAGAGTGTGCCAAATATCCCTATCCTTACAGACCTGCTGCTGCTGTGCTCACTACCTATTAATTATATTATTATTCTCTTCATACGTGCACGCCGCTTTAGGAGACTTATTATTAGACAGGTACTCTTACGTAAATGGCCAACAGTCTGAAGGGGTAGGTTGTCTTAAGGCGAGTATCGTATCGGGTGGGAGAGCGGCGCGCCATAGAGGGATCACTCCCCATAGAGCAAGCTGCACACTCCACTCTTCAGTATTTCTGCCTTTGACAGCTCTAGCACCGTGTATTAAATATTTGTCAGGAACTTTAGCGATTGATGCTGTAATTTAACATTTATTAGCTTTTCGAATTCTTAATCGACGACCTTTTCGTGTGGCGGCTTTTGCCCAACGAGGACAAGGTGCGATAGCATTTATTAGGTTAGCCCTATGATCAGCAGTGTACTGAAGCTGACTGATGAAAATGATGAAATAAATCCAAGCTTGTGCCATGATAAAAACCAATATCGTGTTTTTTACTCAAAATAGATTTTATTTTTTCTAGATGGCAGTTCTAGCTAGGTTTGCTTACAATAAAGTCTCATAGTGACGTATACGTCGTTAATTGTATCATTAATTTGTATTATAATACCTCTAATTATATAGACGTCTTTAGTTATACCCACTCATGTATGTATTTGAATCTACATTACATAAGATTAATTGCTGTTAAATATGTAGAATCTATGTATTATATAAGGAAGGGTTTACTGTGTAATATTATAGTCTAGAACGTGTAGAAATTACAAATGATTAATTAATAAAGCGTTGATAAATTAGTAGTGTATCCAAGTTCTTCGGTTTAAGGTTGTGTTTAGTTTGGAATAAAATTACGTCTTCTGTTCTACAAACATCACCTAAAGTATCTTACCAATGAGTATCATTTTTACAATCATACGAGTAATAACGAATATTGAGTAGGCAGAATAAGTTAAAGGTGTATTTCTGGTATTATTATTAGTAGGTGTCGAATCTCAAAACCCTGTCGAGAATTCGAGTCGCGGCTCAAAGTTTAATGGTCAACATGTGGGTGGCTCAAATTGTAGGTTTCTTACAACATATCCTTATTATATGAAATTGTTGAAATTAGAATGTTGAAATGTAAAATGTATTCAACATACCTGCTTCGGAATTTGATGAAATAAATTTTAACTTTCTTTGTAATCTAAGCGAGTTCCTGTAACAATTTGACATCAAATATTAATGAATTAATTAAATGAATGAAATAATTAAATTAAATATTAATGAACGATAAAAACGAATTAGGTAGTAATTATAACGAGACAAAAAATATGTTTTAGAGACTACAAGACAAAATAAAAGGTTACTCTGGGTTTTTGACCACAAAATGTAAATAAAATCCTAACGAATTGGATATTAAGACGTGCCGTTATTAATGCCTTTGATATTATTCAGCTTATCACCACATGGCCAGCGTGGCAGAATATGGCCTTAATCTTGAGAACAGTTCCATGTTAGAATTTATGATGACTAACCAAATATATTATACAACATGTTAATGAGAAAATTGTATGATTGAAGAAATGGAGTCTTAAGAAAGGTGCTCGTTTTCATGTAGGTCGTTCATACCCGCGAAGTATTTCAATTTGCTTACCTACTCAGAAAATTGATTACCAAATACCCACCTCAGTTCCTGATTAACTTTGGATAGCGCCACCGTCAGCCGCTTCGCGCGTTCGCAACATTCATCGTTGACGAATGTAGAGCGCAAATGATCTAAAAATATTACACTTAATAGTTTACGCAGCGACAATGTATGCCATATTTTTGGTTCACTTCATTGCTTTCCTGTTAAATTTTTTTCCCGACCCTCTTATAATTCTAATGTTGGAACAAGGGTCTTCTCTTCTAGTGAGAGGGTAATAATAATAGGTATTTTTAGTTCCTATTCCATAACGGGTCTCATTTCTAACATTATTTCAACTCCAAAGAATTTAATTGCATATAGGTACATTAAATTAGATTCACATCATCTATTAGATTAAACTACCATTCTGTGCCTTTAGGGAAACGCTTTTTTTTGTTAACAAACGGAGATAATTAGTGCAATTTTTAAGACTAATTGCTGATTTTGAATTTTCGAATTTTGCAAAATTAACTGAAAAATGTTAAAAAGGATGAATGCCTAGTATCCTGAACAATTTCAAATTATACGATATATTGTTCGTCCTGTAACTGTGATAGAAATTGATTGAATCGGAATATCGGATCAATGTTCTGAACTATTTTCATTCGCTGCCAGGAACTGTGGGAATTAATCAGAGCCGTCATTTACTTTATTCCCTCGGGACATTTTTCTATTACTAGAGGAGGAACGCTTTTATCTTTATTATTATTTAATCTAATGTATTCCTGAAAATTTGTTGAAATGTATAAAATCCAATTTACTTCATTAGTCACAGGTTTTTACTGAATTGAAGAATATTGGTATATTTTTGATTTAGTACCGTGTGATACTTTAGTGACATAGATTTTGTAAGTCAACACCCTTTTGAGAACTTCAGTTACTCCCGTGTAATGTGACGATATGAAATACAAATACGAAAGTCAAATGTGAAATGTGATATACACCGGGTTCAAGGGGACTATTGGTCAAATTTGATATTGTTCAAGGACAAAAAATGTAGACATTGAGATATAAGAATGGACTTAGGGAAGAATAATGTCGAGGTGAAAGACATAAAACGCAAATCTTTAGGCCATCTGCAATGGAATACAGTTATGACGGTAGTATTGCTGGGTATGAATTGTGGACATATAAGTTGTAACTAGCGAAAGCCAAACTGGAGAAGACTTGACAAAGCTTGTTTTTCTTGTCAATATATGGTAAGTATTGAGAGATGTCACAGAAGCATGCCGTGAAGCTACGCACCGTTCAAGAGTGTACCACTATTTTTCACGACGATAACATTTACTTTACTACCTAAAAATACAAGTAAATGTTTTCCGATCATGTGGTAAAGGCTAGGCCGTTATTATTTTCAATAACAGGAAATTTCGATGTATAATATTATTGAAGGAAAACGGGGCTTGTTGGTGATTCTTTGTAGGTAAGGGAGAGAAAAGTTTTTATAAGTTTGTTTTGCTTTGAGCGGTTTTCGAAGTGTATCGTGAGGGAAAATCGGTTGGTTCATTCTTGATCAACTTGTCTTACGTGGAACTTTGTTCTTATGTTACCGTGTGCTACTTACCAAAACTTAAAATATTGACATCTAGAAGGATTGATTTTATCAATTCTGACTTCCGAATCTTGTCCGGGACCCAAAATGGCGCTGTGAATATACGAGTATGTAGATATATTTGCTTTATAAATTCCAGATATAGTTATCTATTTAGGTTACTGGTAAATATTTTCTTCCGGGTAGCAATTATTGATAAAAATATTATAATTTGCTCATCCGTTTTATATTAGGTAAAATCAGAATACAAGAACTTAGGTAATGGTAACAACATTATCTACTTATTTTAACACTGAATACCATCTAATTCAAAGTTCTGAATTGAATTGTTAAGAATGAGCAAAGTCCTCAGCCTGCTTTATAATAAGCTAAAGGATATGGAGTAAGTGTAATAAAACTGCATAAGAAATTTTTACTAACCAAGAGCCCCTAATCCGAGGAAGAAATATATTAATATCTTTATTATTCTTCGTGTCTTATTTTTTCCTTTAATCTTCTTTTTCTCCGCTTGGATGTCGTTAAACTGGCCACGATTGTCATTTAGATGTTCCCATATGTTGTCTCTTAATGGGCATAAGGTCTGCGTGTCCCAGGACGGCAATGCTTTCCGTGGCTTTCTCCTTTCAAAAACTTTTCCTGTGTAAACAAGCAAAATGGACTACGGTTAACATTGTAATTAGCTTAGAGTGTGCTGAGTACTGTCTAATTAATGGTCTAAATTTTAGTCTTGCCATTCGCTCCTGCAGCTCGCGCTTTTAATATTAAAACAAAGCTTAAAAGGTTGTGAATAATATAAATCTTAGTCAAACACTACTTTATACAATTTTAATATCTCTGCAACTGTAAATATACAACTAATTATTTTTAAAATGTGATTGTATGCAGTACATTGCATAACATAGTATGGATGATTAGAATATTATTACAATATACATATGTACCGGTAGATGTTGGAATTAAACAAATGTTACAATTAACCCTGCAAACAGATATATCTAGTTAATCAAAAACATTTACATAACACCTTCATTTTACATACTAGATGAAGCGGCAAAAATTTAGTAATCGGTAAATAATTCTCATAGTTAAATTAGTGGTACTGTTATTAGACACGTTTCTTGTAAATAATTAATTTCTTAGTAGATCAGCACGCTCTAATTTCATTATGCAAGCCGTTCGCCCACAATGAATTGGTTTTTAGGTCACAAATTAGGAACAGCTAAGGTTATAATTCCATTGCCCTCGACACTGAAAGAAAGTCAAGTGCGTCTATGCTTTTAAAAACGTAAGCTCTTTGTCTTTGCCGTAATTAAAGTACTTTCTTACCCATACTATTCTTCATATATAATGTATTATACTAGAAGTAAGGTAATCATTGATGTTGACACTAAGTGCTTAGGACACGTCACCTTGACAATAGGTCGCTTTTAGCCTATAAAAATTAGGCTCAAAGAAAAACGGTCGTCATCGGTGTCAAGGACGTGACTGAGTCATTTTGCTGGAAACATTCTTGCTTAAAGTTTATAAATGCATTCATAGAAGCCGTTTAAAGCGACATAAACATAATATGTTTTAATTTAAAAAAAGAGGAAATATCAAACACGTTTGCAAAATGTTAACAAATATTCTGCAAACCACAGATGTGACCGCGAACTATAAATTAAAAACCGTCAGTAGTATTGGACTTTTGTATATTTAAAAATATGCAGATTTGCGAACTAGACATTTGCATTGAAAATCTTTAGACTACGGCCTTAACCATTCTCCTTCTGAGTGGATCGGTAGGGATAACGATGATAATAATTATGTATAATGATGATGACGAAGACAAAAAATATCATACGTTCATTCGTTTAATGATCCATTGAATAGTTCAGAATTTTATAGTCTGTAGGTATCAAGTCAGAGCAATGTATACTTAATCATTAATTTGTGCGCTGACTTAAAATGTCAATGTTTTCCAACCATTTTAGTTACAAAGGTTGAGGGTTGTAGAAACAGGTTTTATAGTGTACTAAACAAAACTGAGCGTGCGTATCTATTGGGGTAGAAGTATTAATTATTTTGATATTTGTATTTTTGGAGTTTGACGTGTAGGAATTCCACAGAGTATATTGTTTTACAATTTGACTGTTGATAACTTATTTTAGAATTGTACGGAAATTTTTATTAAAATAATTTGAAGTTCGCATTTATTTATTTTAGAAATATTTCGCATGTTATAGGTACAAATGAACGCAAAGTTTTTAAAAATAAAATGTTTTAATAAATATCATTAGGTTCGTGATAAATCTTACGTCATTATGTGAATCCGAAAATAAATTTCTTAAAACACATAAATTTTAACATTTTGAGGGCAATTTGATCCAATATCTATGGTCCACCATATTGATACAATTTCCATGTACTTACATATGTATGTTCTATGCACGTAGGGATGATAAGGTTATCTAATGAAATATACCTACTTTTAAGGTGATAATTAGGTATATACGTTTGGTGTTTGATAGCCAACATAATCCCAGGCCATCTGATATTTGTTCTCATGGTTTAATAATGGAAAAAAGGTAAAATATTGCATACAAGGAAATCATATTTTAAAGATATGTATGTCCCAAAGCATCTAGGGTGCAAAAATACCTAAACGGTAATAGACAAAGGGGAGTTATACGTGTCCGTGTCCGAATTAACCGTGAATGTATAAAGAGAGTGATTGAATATAAAAGAAGCATGTTAGGTCTGTAAGGGCAAAAATATTTGGCATTCTTTACCGACCCTGTAAGGGATCTGGCGTGAATATAGTAATGATACTATAAAAATACCACCATGATATAGTGATAATATTATAAGAGATGTAAAGTACGAAATAAAACTCGTCATCTATGATGTGTAAGAACATCGTGCGGGCATTACGCAGGTGGGCGCGTCATTAGGTGAAACGTTAATAAATTTGTGAGAACGTAAACGAGTTTGGAAATTGTTTCACTCGAGGCCAGTTTGATTCCCCCGGAGATGTGGACTGTTATTCCGAGTGTATGATGCTGTGCAAAGTTAATACTTTATTTAATGTTACATAATAAAAATATCGTTGTTGTAAAACAACAACGTTTTAAGAATGAAATTGGCTCCGAAATTGCGTGACACAGTTGGTCAATTTAGTCGATTTATGTAGCTTATACTTACTTGTTTTGTAGTGTATTTGAAGGTTTTATTATCATAATTATTATTGTTATACTGTTACGGCTGGTCTCTTGCCGGGTAGGCAGTGAGCACGGTAAGTAAATAACTCTCGAAAGTATTACGTGTAGTTTTAACCACTTATTTAAATTTATTCAAATGAAGTTAAAAGTTGTTATGTAGACGTTAGCAGTAATTCCGCGTAATATAATTTCTCATGAAATGTGAGATGTTGTTTATTTGTGGGTCGCGCAGTCAGCTGACCACGCAGATCAGACATTTTACATACATATAATTTGACCCTGTTTTGAATCACACGTGACTTCCGGTTTTGGCTGCTAATTATTGATAATAAAATTATATATATTGTACTCTAGTAATTGTACATACATACGAGCATTTGTATCTTCACTTTTACTAATGGTTGTTTTAAGCTTACCCTCAATTCTTAAGATTATATTATTCAGGAACATAGATAAATTAAGTCACTAGACTTGTACGTATATAATACAAATGGATGACCCATTTGTCTGTCTTCATCTAAAATTATTAGTGTTTTACATTATATCGCGATTTACAGCATCAGTACAAAATATTAAACTGTTATAACTGAATTTATCACACAATTAAAAAAAATGTTAATCGCTAACAAAATTAGAAAACCCCTAGTCATACACAAATTTCACAGAAAATGATGTTTTCATTTCGGTGTGGACAGAAGCATTGTCATGATACAAGACATCGGCGGTATCTGGGTTGTTTTTGTAGAAATCGTTGGATTATTAGGTGGATGAATTGTGTAGGACTCAACAGCTACTGTCTTTTGTTTCTTAAGGAGCACACTACTCAAACGAGGTGTAATGATTTTCATTCAGCATTCATCTATGGCAATTTTGTTGGCTTGCTCATATTGGTTTGTTCATTTTTGAACGCGTGTGCGGTGTTATCTGATATGTCAAATGGTTATAAATTCAATTTCTATAAATCAGTTACTGATCAATATTTTTTTAATTATTCACGTTCCAATTTAAATGTCTGTTCACTGAACGTGCAATGTTTTAAAAGTTTTTCAAACAGACAAAAACGTTTAATGAACCAAAGCCGCAATTTTCTTAAATGTAGTGCTTCAATCTGAAAAGTATGTTGAAGGCGAGCACAGCACTCTTGCGAAGAAAGAGAACTTTCAACATCGTAACAAATCCTATTCGTAAGCAGCGTAAACTGTATAGGTATCACAAATAATAAACGAAGATTTTGTGATTGTATCTAATAAATAAAAATCTACATCTTGTATAATAATTAAAACGTTCAAATTTACAATAAATTTTCTTATCGGGAATATGACGCTATCAGTGGGAGCGGTGTAATTATTTGCAATCGGGCAGTTTTTACATGATTCTATAGCATTCACTGATATCTTTAAATACTTTAAGAAAAAAACGCAATACAAAATAACTATGCAGTAATAATTACTTCAAGTGTACTTATTGCGTCAAAATGATATAATAACATCTGTATATAAACCCAAACTGTTTACGTTGCAGTCCAACAAATATGTACTTAGGTACACCTAGTTTTCTTGGTTACGAAATATTGGTATTCACTGTATCTTCTTGTATTGGATTTTATTTCAGTAGTAGGTTACCACAATAATTATACAGATATCAAGATACTACAAATTGGTACAACAACTAAAATCATCAATAAATATGAATGTGACCGACACTGAATTCAGCTACCTATATACAAATTTTATGCGTTTCCAAAACAAAAGTAGGATTAATTTAGATAACTAAAAGGGCGAGCGTTTATCACAATAATACCACCAACAAACCTTGAGGCATGACCAAAACGAGAGGCATGATATTTTGTCCACTTTAAATATTGTATTCATAAGGATTCTTTCATTGAAAAGAAAATAATTCGATAATAGTTAACCTGCATGCCCAGTTTATCTTCTACATTAAGTGTCCAAAGACTGCGGATTACGTCTTGCAAAGTATAATTACTTCATGAAAATAATATTTGTTTTACATAATTCACCTGATGAACACCATGGCGGCGCAAAGATAATACTGCTTTGTGATTTAACACTGCTATTCGAGCTCTCATTAGCCTTTCTATACGCACTTCTAGTTACCATTACTGTTAGACACGTTAAATATATTGAAAAAAAAATTATTTTAATTATTTTTACGTAGTTAAAGGTATTTCTTAGTAATAGCCCACTGGTTTAAAAAATCTTACAATTTTACAAGCTTATCAGAAATGTCAAAAAATTCCCGCCATATATTATTTTTTTAATTACAGCTTGATGGTAACAAATTAAAATGACCTTACAGCCAAGCTTGTGTAAAAATTAAGATTTAATCACCTTTCAAACTCATAACGCTTACTCTTAATGAAAGCTCACAGGGGTGTTAAAATTTAAAAATATTGAATAAAATATGCATAACATTTATTATAGTACAGTACTTGATTAATTTTAACAAGGAAGGTTTTGTTTCCTTACATACGCTAAACAAAACTTAGTCTGGATACACGCAATGGTTCGAAATAAAAGTTTTGAATGTTTTCAATGTAGATGTGTGCTTAGATAAATAGTCGTGTGTGATGAAGCGACCTGCGGGAAAACTAGGTAACGTGTTCTATATTTACAAATTACAGATACAAATGTGTATAGCTACGTATCTTGCCCCAGAGACTAACGAAGGTTCTATTGAAATTCTATTTTGATAGATCATCAAACGATAGTCTATTTATAATTTAACTCTACGTCTTGATCCTCAATTAATAAGGTAACATATTTTTAACATAATGATAAAGTTTATTAAATTGCTCGCCTCTTCAATTGTGCGAAAAGAATTAAAATTGTGATTAATCGAAACAAGTAAGATATGCTTTCTTTTTTGAAGTCGATCTAATAACCGAATGACTGACTGACCCCAGTACCGTTAGCTGACCTGCACAGATAACTAGTTGTTTATGCTTATTGAATCTTGAAATCATAATTTCATGGCAATGGTATTAAAAACACTGAAGCATCTGAGACGGAACAGTTTTTTTAGAGATGTTCGTGACAATTGTTGTTTTTTGTGTTGTCATGAATGCCGCGGCTCAAGATCATGGGCTAAGTACGGCCAGCCCACAGCCATCATTACCTTTCTTGGATTTGTTCACGGGTGCATCAACCTACTACGGGGACTCAATACGCAAAGCGTACTCCGACCCAGGATATTACGGTTGCCCCAAATCGGACACTCTTTCGTCGTTTGCAAGCGTGCTGGCCAGCGCCGCTAAAATAATGTTTTCGGCTGCGGTTATCATGTTCCTAAAGTTATTGGCTGGAAAGCTGTTACTAGTTCCCTTAGCCGTGGTGGTACTCGTAAAATTGGGACTGAAGATGCTTTTCTTATGGCCGGTTATATCGAAGATGGTGAAATATTTCAAACGCAAGAAGAAAAAAGGTCACAAGTCAAGAATGATATCTGATTGCTCGCAGCGTCTCGCTTGTGTGATTAAAACATCAACAAAAAGCAATTGGAGTAGCAATTTGGGAGCTGCGGTGACGTTCCTGCTCGTCGATGATGTGGAAGAGGATAGTGCTATTGCCAAATCTCTATTAAGTGTTCTAGCGGGGGACAAAGTCGCACAATGCATGTCAATAGATTGCAGCGGCGGTGTCGATATAAGCTGACACAGTAATGTTTACAAGTGCGCGGATATGTAGGCCAATGCATAATTGTTGAATTTGCAACGGTTTAAGTTTTTGTTCCGTATACACATACGTGTTTTTCGTTGAACGTTGAGAGAGTATTGAGCGTCACAGTAAGGCCATAGGCTTATTGGTGATGATTTTTTGTTCT
>DWME01009751.1:0-10694 GCA_018244795.1 Parelbella ahira ahira | reverse complement strand
GTAGGGGAAGGGGGGGTATAGTAGGGTACTTAACGTTTAAACATCCCTAAAAACTAAAATAATGTAATTAAATTACAACTTTTAACTTAGAATAATAGCTTAATTCATTGTTAATGACTATGGATATATTTATGTGTATAACGTAATTAATCTAGGAGATGTGAATACTTCTATAAAAAAAGGGATTTGACCCGCTATGCCCCATACATAGGGGTAAAGTGGGGTCCCTTATGGGGCATTGTAGGGTGGTAATAATAAATAACGAAACACAACTTCCAAACGAAATAGCTTTATTTTTCAGGAACATAACGACAATTTCAAAAGAAAAACATAACTTAAACACTTTAGCATAACGAATTCAGTACAAATCACAATAAACTTTTCTTTAATATTATTGTTTTAAGTTAAAGAGATCAGAGATCACACAAACAACTTTAACACGTTTCTTTAATCTTTTATAAAACTTACATTAAAAAAAACAACAAAACTTTGTTAAAGTTAAGTAATAAATAATGGTTAGTTATAAACATCTCCTTTAAACTTTCAATAAAGATAACAAAAAATCAACGTAACTACTCGTATACATATTTAAATCGCCTAACTTAAACATTTTAGCCTTCGAAAAAAGTTTTAAATCATTTTAATCTTTTACAAAATTAATTTTCAATGCACAATGTACATAAATGAGTAGCCTCTTCATCTTTTTCATCCTCTCCAGCACAAGAGTAGTGTGCCCATCGAGAACATTTTAGACAACGTATCCATCCCTCGGTTGACTCTGACCACAAGTAACCACAATAGATGCATTCAGCATCGTCATCACCTTTACAGCTTTTCCTGCCCGTCTCTTTGATAACCTTCCTCTTCTTCAGTTTGATGGATTTCATTTTCAAATCTTTAGCTACCCTCTTTTTGTATTCATTTAGTTCTGCTGCCTTTTTTATGGCTAGTAGTTCGTTTTTGTACGGTGATTCTGTGATTATTACTATTTTCCCTCGTTGCTTACTAATTCTTTTGCTTGTTCTGTTTTCCTTAGGCACGAGCATTATGTTCTGTACATTATTATGTTCTGGAGTTGTTCCAAAACTCGAGGGCTTATAGACCATTCAAGAACAACCAGGTTCTGGAGAAAGTTAGCTAGGCGGGGTTTGTATATTTTATCAGGTTGTAGTATTTGCGACGGTGGTGTCTTGTTACCGGTCGAAATTTCTTGAAGTGGTTGTCTGGGTGGCGTGTTGGCTCCGCCTTCTGGAGTTGTTTGTCTCATTGGAGTGTTGTTTCTCTGTGGAATGGCTTCGTTAACTAAGGGCACTTCAGCAGGCTTAGGATTGTCTGTAGTACCCGCGGGATCAAAAACTGCATCAGTGAAAACATCCTTGTTTACAGGACATATACCTATAGCTCTGAATACATTAATAGCAGTCATCATTGTTGTTGCGGATACAAAAGCTTTTCCGAATAGTCCAGCTGTCTGAAATTGTGTCACCACACACCCGGGATGGCACCGCAAACCAATTCTTTATTTCCCTGGAATAATATGTGCTTATAGGTTTCTGTCTATCGGTCTAACCTAACCTAACACAACATCCAGCGGTTGGAGTCGGTGTGTGCCGTAAGGTAGAAAGCATTATCCTAATCGAGTAATCGTCGAAGCGTTCGGTGATTAATACGACGAACGGTCGATCGAGCTCCGCGGGAAAAGAGTAGTACCCTCCATTAATGTACGGTATGCACGCGCGCCCGATTCAACTTAGATAATTATGTAGCGAACGAACCTATTTATAACAGGTAATGCTATTAATATTAAACACTGTACGCGTGGGAGATTTTTACGTTACCGTTTTATATGTGCGCGACTGAGTGTTTGGTGACGCGCTTGTTTATCGTATTGATTTTGTATTGAAGAGGTACCCTCACTCACTCTTGTTGCCCCCGTAGGTACATAGGACAATACACAATTGAAGTGTTTACCTGATGATTTTATTGAAATATGATCAAAATCTACTGCGCACGAACTGGTGTAATTGAGCGGATTTAAACTGTCTTTTTTACTCTATACGTAAATGTAGTGGTACTGTAATACTCCGTACAGTTACATTAATTACAATTCGCACTCTTTGTAATTACAACATGGTGTCCTGCCTGACATTCTGACGTCACTCGGGACGGATGAATCGATACTAATTCTTGTAGAAAGTTATTAATTTTATTCAACGTACTCACGTAACACAAATGAATACGATTCTCATCGGTGTACACTGTAAGTGAACCTGGAAGATTATGTTTGCTTAACATCAACGGTTCAAACAAGCTAACATAAAAAAATATTTATATTCAATTTCTGTGGAATTTTAAGACTAATTAGAAAACTAGACATTAGAGTTCTTTTTATTTATACTACTAAGTTGGGTCGTAAATTTTCAATTGTAATCTATTCTATTCAAATCATTGGTTATTACCTATCTTATATTACATTTCTCGCGACGTAAGGTGAAAGTCGACGGAGAGTCAATTTCAATTGGCAGATGAAAGCTGCCGCTCACGTGGAAAGGTTTGAGGAATCAGTTTTACAACAATATATGTATGTATACGTACGTACTTACCTAGTAAATGATTTCTCGTGTCACGTGTGTTCAGATAGAAATACGTCTGTTGTCTTAAATGAATCAAATTGAAATAATTTTAATAATTTGGAAGTACACAAAAAATTATTTCATTGGATTTGAATCACTGAAATGAAATTATCACCGACTTGTCTGTCAGGGGTCAGGGATTTTTGCCCATAATCCTGATGCTGGGCATATGGTTCGAGGATCGGAGGGCACGCACCGACTACTCTGCTACCATAGCGGCTAGGGGATCCAGCCACGTCTAAGCAGACTGCGCCTTACTACTAAACGGATCTAAAATCGTCGGAATTGAAATCAAACGTTCATTATATGTATAGTATATGGCTATTCTTATAGTACATTTATTCATTCGTACCTTGATTCATTCTTTCATCTATCGAATTCTATCGCGTTGTTGGTCCGTATCATTCGCTTTAGACGGTTACAAGAGGATGTGTTCATAGTTAAAAGTTAAAAAAAAAACCAATAATATACTTAAGCGAAAAATGTTACCAGTCGAACAACCAAGCACAGCACACAGTAAGTGTGTATTAGACGCCTAGTAGGGCACGATGCTCCGTAGACGCAAAAACGTCGTGACTCACGCGGCTGCCTCGCCACCATCTGTTGCATTGTCATCATTTCGCTCGAGATCAAGGTTGCTACGGACTGGTGATTACCAGTTTAGAGTTTTTAACTTCCATACCATTATTGCATAGTTGTTTTTTCTTATCTTTGATACGCTTTTGAGATATTGTTTTCTTTGACTTCGTTTACACGGCCCTCGATGATTGATCGCTGTTGATCCAGATGACGGTAGCTTGCATTATTTTTTGTAACCTAGAGTTTTTCTATTTTTTAAATATTGCCTGTTGTTATATCATGTACAAGTAAAGTAATGAACGTTATACAATTTATTAATAACGCTGTAATTAGATGAAGTATGCCCTCAACGTTATCACCATAACCGACGATTGCCTGGCAAAGAATGACATAAGTCATTAACCCTTGTATCTCTCACTTTAAGGTGACACATGTTATTAGATAAATTACCTAAGAAAGATTTAAAAAGTTTTTGTAATACGTAACGGAATTTACAGATTTTATATTTTATCTTTTAATACTTCCTCAAAATGGGGTAAACCACCCTGGAAACTACTTCCCTTTTACGGAAGTCTATTCTAAATTTATTACAAATGTTGTACCGGAGTGAGGATATTGTTTTGTAACGTGTCTTGTGTCGTCCCGCTTACTGTCTTCGTGTTCATGTATTGACTCAAGTGTGGTGTTGGTTCTTATCCAAACAGGTGTGTCGGCGCGACAGCTTTGTGTACCGCTGATGTTTTGGGTTCACGGTGAACAGTTTTAGATGTTCCTTTCAACTAACGAACGTGTTTTGTCTCTTTCTTTGCAGATGCACTGGCCGCTGCTGTCTCGTTCTCCCTCCGCTATGACTCAGCTGCGGATATCTATGTGCTCGAAATCTCTCATTCCATTTTGACTTTTTTCCTCGTTTCACCTTCTTTTTTTGTTTCCATTAAGTCGTTGTTTACCGGACGGATTCTTTATTCGAGTTAAAACTCAGTATTGTGGATAGAATCAAGGTTTTTTTGTAAAGGTTTTTATTGTTTTCTCCTGTAGCCTTTGTTTTTATTCTAGACTGCAATATAATTAATTTTTTAGTTATTGCAGTTCATTGTGTGAGTCAGTCATATAATAATGACGCCTAGCTCAATAAATAATTTATTGTCAAGTATGACGATAGACCTTGACATATCAACTATAGGCCGTTAAAGTATTATATATTTTACAATGAATAAAAACTTTTGAATTTAAATGGGTATATGTCCGTCTTTAGATGACTAACTCATGGCTCAATATTTTTTGCCGGTTTCAAATATATATACAGATTCATCATCAGTTATTGCCTGTTGCTCCCCAAACTAATCCATTTTTTGTCGTTCGATTTATTACAGTATTATGTGTTGTAACAGTTGTGGAGTACCCAATAGGTATTACGTTTTATCTGTCTCTAGATTTGTTTCTTCCTTTTTTTAATACCACAATTCATTCGACTTTTGGTGCCGACCGATAAATTTTTAATTCCATATCGATTAGATATAATACCATTAACAGTTGCTATCGGTCTAAATGTCTTTATACGCGCGTCAATGGAATTGTATATGTGTTTTGTTACGTCAATCTAATGTTTTACTAATTATAATTTTGAAACGATTTTGTGCCTTACAAGGTTTTTATAGTACTTTGTTGTAGACATCATTGTTCTATTGTCAGTTATAGTCAGTATCTTTCCTTGTCTCCAGTCGCGTCATTAACATAGTTCTTATGTCATAGTCGTATTGAAGGCTGCTTGCGTTATTTATTGATGTGCTCCGGTTATTCACGTAAGGGTATAGTATCGTTCGTTGATGATCTCTCATTAGCAGTTCTCTTTCACAGATTTACATCTAAGGCATGAATTTTTTAATCTTACTAAACAGTGATAATAACAATGCTAATTTAATTTAAAATAGTGCAAAACGAATGGGCAAAAGAACAAAGACTCCAGTGCCGAACGTATCAGTAGAAATTACGCCTATAATGTCAAGTTGTTAAAATGGAAAGGAAACTAACTCGCGAGGACTTCATGCGGAAGAGTTTCCGCGCACCGAGAATATCGCCAGTTCCTGATGTTTCAGGATCGGCAGTTAACGGCCCCCCACCATCCCCAGTATCATTGGCAATGTTGGAACGAACTACGCCCCAGCGTACTCAGTACGAGGCTGCCTCCACATGTATTGCACCGAAACGCTTAGAACTCAACCGAGCTCATCCGATACATTTGAAATCATTCCAAACCAGTGAACCAGCCGAAGACAATGGCCCAACGCCGCCTTCAGATGACGTTCTGCGCAAACTCGAGCGACAGATAGGCGAAATGGAGCGGGGTCTTGAAAGGGCTCAGAATGGAACACTGGAGGTCGATGAAAGAGTTAGATATGCTGAACATGAGAATCTTTTACGAACCGGTGTATCTTCTGTCGGTGGCGGCGGCTACTTACCAGCCGATTCGGATACTGAACATGACGTGGTGCCGTTCAATAGAAACGAAACGACCAGGAGTAGCACCGGGGCAACAACCCCCGCCCCTCGAGTAGCCACGAGGCTAGCTCGAACTAACTCAGATACCCAACAGCATAATGTAGCTGCGACTGCACGGTTAATGAGGAAGTTGGCCGATGGAGGCGTTAAAGACGAGAAAACTAAAGTGATTTCGCGCAAAGCGATCCAAGCTCGAATGGAGAGAGTTAAGAATTCAGTTGTGGGGACGAAGCACGAGCACCGGGTTCTCGCTGAACATAGAGCTGAGCCGGCGCCAGCTAGAACGCCAACTTCACCGGTGTTCACGAGGTCTTCCGTTCAGGTAATAAAATTGTGAGCGTCTTGTGGAAGTCCTGATGAATAAACAGTGCTGTCGTTGGTATGCAAAATTGAATAATGGCATTCGATAGTACAATTGGAAACAGTAGTCGTTTCTTCCTAGAAAATGAATGCTTGTGTTTTCCACTTGATCAAAATCTACTTATGTTTACATTGCAATTTAAAAACGAACAAATCCCTTGTATGGTTTATTTTAATTCTGCAAGAGGCATAATGCCAACTTAGGTTTAACTTAGCCAAAACTATATACATATGTAAAAAAAATGTTTTTACTTTTCTACCATTAGGTAATTTTGCACATGCTTAGTTCGAATTCGAGTAGCAATACGTTTATGACTGACCTTCACATAGTTGTATACAATAGCTCGTGCCCTGCAAGGTAGCATTTTATATTAAGTGCCCTGTAAGACTTGTCCGAGTTATTTCTTGATTCTTTCATGTTAACGTAAAGCTGGACAATAAAGGACTGATTTAACGCCTAGGGGCATTCTCTACCACAACAATGGTAAGAATATATAGGTGATAGAAAAAAAGTAATTCCAATAGTACAAAAATATGAAAAGTCCCAGCGTATGGAACAGAATTGTTCAATGTCCGAAAGAGATAGGTTTTATTACTCGACGTAACACCCTTTTGAGGCACACAAGTTTAATGACGTCACCGCTCGTAGGCGACTTATCACTGAGATACCAATTGAGTGTTCGATTATATAGGTACTCCCTTTTATTACACGTGAAGAGATTTGTGTTTATCAATTTGTTGCTAATTAAAATCGTATTATAATTATGTGTACATGCTGCTGACGATGAACTGGTTTTCTCTCCAGTATTGGTACTTGCTGATTATTGATAATTAGAAAGATTCCTTAATTCGTGTTACATAAATTATCATTGAAGACATAACTTGGTAAAAAAAATAAGATATATGTATATGTGTGTGTAGCTTTGATGATACAAATGTCTAAAGAAAACCCTTATTTTCTTTACAGGTAAGCGCAACGCATTTCTTTCGTACGGAAACTTGTTTTGGACCTTTTTTCTAAACCTCAAATGAACTTCAGTGTTTACCAGGTAAGTGTATAAAAAGCATAGAATTCTTAAATTAGTTGTTAAATTTTTCCCTTTTTCTAATAACGACAGCTATTTTTAAAGCAATTCGGTTATATATTTTGCTAATTGGTTTTAAAAACGAATCTCTCACATTCCGCCACTGCTTTAAGAATTCGCTTAAACCATTTCACCGCATACATTATTGAATAACATACTGTTACATAACAGAGCAAATTTAACGCCCGTGAACCCCAGACCTTAGTTATTTTGTAAAAGCTGGAAGTTTGTCAGCACACGCTCCCGACACAGATAAGAGTGATGGTCCATTATGGAGTTTGAGTTATCGTGGCTTTCGTAGGTAAGCGGTACTAAAGGCGTGTAAAATACAGATCTAAATAAATCATATAATATAGTGTGATTTTTCGGTATTACCTTCAGAATATTATTAAAAATCACGTCATCGATTATGAGACACTTAACGTCGTTGCAACCCCTCGCCAGACGCCCTTAATAATAATAATAAGGCAGTGATAGCCTAGTGGTTAAGAAGAGGCGCAAAAGACTTGGGCGAAACCAATGGAGCTGAGCTTAGTTAGCAAAACGTCGTTGTTTACTCTGTCAAATGCTTTACTAAAATCGAAATACAGCACATCTACCTGGCAGCCTCTATCTAATTGGGCAGATATCTAATTGGTGAGAGTTAAAAGATTCATGTTTACTGTTCGCTTTGATCTATCTAAAACCATGTTGCGCATCGGAAAGGTACTTCCCAAGCTGAGAATAAAGGTACCGGTAAAGAACGCTTTCAAATACTTTAGCAGGTGACGATAGTATTCCGATCGGACGGTATTGTTCAACGGCAGACTTATCTGATGTCTCGAGTATTGGAATCACTCTGAAGATCTTCCACTGCTTTGGGTATATCCCAGTTTTCAACAACGAAAGGTTGAAAACATGGCAGACTGGTTCACAGATGCTTTTCCTAACATATTTTATTATCGTAGCTGAGATTTGGTCTGGTCCTATAGAGTTACTGTTTTTTAGCTTATTTATACCTTAAACTACATCTGCAGTTGTAAATTTAAAAATATTTACGTAGTTACTGTTACTTCAGGAATTTTCATATTCTTTAAGGGCATGGCTTAAGCGCGGTACATTAGGCGAAAAACCACTTGCAAAAAAACTTCGCAAACGCATCTGCTGCTGTAACCCCAGAAATGGAGTCGCCCAGGTACGAGTAGATGACTGTGGGCTCGAATTCTCCTCTAATTCGTAAACAAGTGATGAAACGCCAAAATTCACATGGGTTAACTTTTATGTTCTGCTCAGTCCGTGCATGGTATAAATGGTAAGCTAATTTCACTCTATGCTTTAAGGAGGCCCTAAGTTCCTTAAACTACTTAAACGTTTCGTCCGTATTGTTACACTTCCAGGCGGGTTGTAACTTTTTTTGCGCTTTATGTCTTGTATTAAGTCGAGTGTAAACCAGACCGGATAGCGATGGTCTTTATTTCTTGTACGGCGTTTCTTGGGCATACAGACATCAAACAATTCGTAAACGATGTTATATAAACATTGAACTGCCTCAAATGTATCTTTCGTTTGCAGGACTCTATCCTACGTAGTATAGGAGAACAAACGATACAGTTTATCTAAATCACATTTTTTGAAGTTCCAGTCATTTACCGGGTTTATGTTGCTCGGTGGTATGACTTCCAGATTTCGGGTTGCTTTGATGTTAAGCCTAATGTCCAATGCCGGGTGATAAGAGTCGATGGGTATAATACCCTTGATGTTGGTCACCACCGCATCTCGTATAACAGCGCTCTCCTGAACCAAGACAACATCAAGCCTCCCGCCTTGGAGGTTCAGAATAACTTTTTGTCGAAAAGATTACAGACAGATAAAAAATTACAATAATTATTATTTATACTTAATGATGCATTATTCAGATTGATGTCACCTAATATTATTACTTCTCCTGTCAATTTATTTATCGCATTTTCCACAGTACGATACCATGACGTTCTTTTTATTTTTCACCTCCATCCACTGAGCGTCCTGTTGAAATGCACATGGAGTCATGTTTTCTCTTGATTCAGTCTCTTTGAACGTGAGTTTATCGCATTGTTGCATACTTTTCGGCGTTACATTGGCATTAGGGCTAGTTGGGATTGGATTTACGCGATGCTGAGTTGAAGCTGGCAATACTGGTTCTCCAAGTACCTTCTGTTTCAGATTCTTTTTCCCTGGTCCTTTAGGCGAAGACCAAAGTTCCTTACTTTGCCCTTTAAGCGTTGTGGTTTTGGAGTTGTCTGTGGATTTAATATTGCCACTAAGTTTTTCCCCTTCGGCTACGTATTCTTTGAGCTCGGCCATGATAGCAGCATTTGCAGATTCGTAATGTGCCAGTTTATTGTGCAACAATTCTACCTGCGAGACGTTATGCTCAGTTTTTGTTTCATTACTCTTTATGATTAAGATAGAGTGTTCAAGTAGTTGTTTTAGTGACACAATTTCCCACAGCAGGTTGCGCATCTCATCTGACATGTTACTCTCATCGCGCTGCTCAGGTTGCTCTTTTACAACAGGTGGAGGCAGTTTCTTGCGGAGTGTAATATTCGTATCTCGGATCTTTTTGGCAGAGCCCACTGGAGTCTGGCTGTTGTCCCCTCCTCTTTTGGTAGTGCAGAGACATTCCGGGCATATCCAGAACTCCGCGTCCAAGCCTGTTCCGCCAGCACAAACAAAGTGGTAATTTTTTTTGCAGTCATGTAGAGTACATCGCAGTCTATCGCTAGTTGTTATTGGAATACGGCATGCCGCACAACTCATTTTTAATACTTAAGTCGAAGCGAATTTAGCACGCGTAAATTAAAAGTAGCTTAAAGCCGTCGGAATAATGGCCAATATGCAATGCACAGCTGATCGGTGAGTGATTCACCAGTTGCGGTCAATGACCTCCGCCGTTATCTCTAACGAACGTAGCGAGCTCTGAGCGATCGGTGACAGTTTGAGAATAACATTCAAAATATATTTGATGATTGCACTCACTGTATTGGTCCAATTTTCATCAAACAACGTTTAATGGACGCAGTATTTTTCAAGCCACACTGGTATATAACTTTTACCACTACTCCTGCACTTGAAACTGCTTTATTTTAATAATGTTAGCGAGAATAAATGAATACGGTGTTGTTTTGACTTCGATCTGATTATAAATTTAATATTCATTTATTTATTAACAACAAGTGACAAAACACATTTTCAACGTTTGCTCCTCAATACAGGCTATAAAGTGTATTCATTATTATTAGTGTATGATAAGTACATTATATGTCTGGAATTTGTTTGTAATTTTTTAATATACATATGTATATAATCATTAAAAAATCAAAACAGACGTTTGTATGATTAAACAATGGGTAGATAGAGACGCTTAAAAACAAATCACTACCATGAAATCCCTTATAACTCGCCTGACGATCGCGGCTGACGCACCGTGGAAGCCTTACAACGAAGCCTCAGCAATGCGCGCCCGGTTTTATTCGTGTTCATAAACCAACTTCGTCGTTTACCATCCCTTGCTCTTCAC
>DWME01009750.1:0-10696 GCA_018244795.1 Parelbella ahira ahira | reverse complement strand
CTGGAATTATGCCCGGTGTATGGCAATAGGCTCACCACCTATTCCATGGGACTTAAACGTAACTGGTGAAACGTGGGGGTGTATTACACCCCTCTGCCTATCCCTTTGGGGATTACAGGCGTGGTGTTACGTTTATCTGTTTGTTTATTTTTTGTGCCTATTTTACAAGCTGTATATCGTACAACAAACATTATTAATTACTTTAGAACCATTTGAAGAACAAAGGAGATAAGTCACTCATTTTTTAACACCATAGAAACTCAGCTATTCTCCTTTCAATCATTTCAAAAGAAATCTTGAATAACATTCAATATTTAAACAAGCCCTTGGTTTTCTAAAGGGGAATTAAAACGATGTTACTGAGACTATCAGAGTAAGTAAATCTGTACTTTCTTTTAAGAGCTCAAGCAGAGAATTTCTATTGTAAAATAACACTCATTAAAAACTTTCATTACAGCAAAAAAGCTTTGATGTTCGAGCTACTACTATAGCAGTTCTTCCACAGATAATGACAAGATGTTACGAACATTAATAATAATATATGAAAATAGCAATTTCTCGATTTTTAAAGTCGCCAGATTAAAGAAAGCATTCTTTGAAAATCTGTAGAGTCACGCACGAGTAGTTTTAATATATTATTATTTTCTTAACTAGAATCGTAAATATAACACTGCAATCGACTATCTAGCTCTTATTATGCGATATTAATCGATGTGTTCTTTGTATTATTAAGTGTTCATTACATTATTAACGTGTTTTATGAGCCCATGGGATCCACGTTAAGCGAACTGCGAGCGATGCCAACAATTCTGAGTTAAGTTATGCCTGTTTAAATTCGTAGGTACCTACTTCATCATTTAGACGTAAGAAATCTTACCACAGCTTACCACATCTTACCACAGCGAAATTTAAACAGGAACTGTATCTGTAGGTCATATCAAGCCAATATACCGAATGCGTTCCGAACCCTTTTATAATTCCGCCGTTAAGAGGGAGTTAATAATAAGAGGGTTATGATGTACAGAATGTTAACTTCTAATTAATGAAGTCTGTGAATACATATGATCATTAAAAATACTTACTGACGTCGTACGTTTTTACCTGGTTTAGCGAGTATCTCTTCCAATAGCTTCCTGCTGGCCTGGCAGGCGGCTGCGACGCGTCTCTGCGCGGCGACAGCGCCAGGCGACGGAGGTAGCCCATGAGGTGCGGGCACTCGCCCTTCGGCGTACGAGTGTCTCTCAACTGTGGCGCCGCCCGTCGCTCCTACCGACACTGATCGACGGTTTTCGATTCGCGTGCCCTGGAAAGATGTTAATTGTGTTATATGTTGACATAATATACTGATAATGTTCATTATATTAAAAAAAGGGAAATGTCATGTAATTATTTTGGAACGTTAAATAGGTAACAGATAAGTAAATTAAGTAAACTTTATCAATCAAGTCAATAGCGGTGACGATGGATGCGTGGTTTTACACGGGATCAATTATTTTAAATCACTTCAATTAACAATATAAACATATAATAGATGTCAGGTACTCCACCAATAAGTAAACTCATATTCTTATAGTAACATGTTCAATATTGGTATACAGTATATGTATACCTCCCGAACCGCATAATAGTGGGTACTACAAATATACATAGTTATAGTATCATCTTTTCTCTTCATGGAACTAACTAATCTAACCCTTCACACGCGAACGTCAATCGCATTGACGTTTTTATAAATTAAGTTCAATAACTTATTTACATTTCTTTACAGTGACTCTATAAACGTAACTGGTGGAACGTGGTAGTATACTACACTCCTCTGCCTACCCCTAAAGCGAGTACAGACGTGAAATTACGTTTTTTTTACAGTGGCTCTTAAAACTGATGAAAAACTGTGGTAATTTCAATGACGTTGGATGTAAATCATTTCCGCGATAAAGACCTACATTTATCCTTAAATATTTCGTAACTAGCTATTAACCTATAAAGGTGCAGCGTGGGCTATTTGTCGTGAATGTTGCGCTTATCTCAGCTGGAGTACAGCCAAGTTCACGTACAGGTAATATACAACAACTATATTCGCAATGGAACGTAATGTTTAAAAAACACTCGGGCAAAACGGTGTGCGAAAGATTTGGCGTGTTGTCAAGGACGTCGATATAGCTGACTGTTACGTATTACTGAGCATAGCATGACAATTGTACTATATACATATTATATGTATGTATCTGCATTGTACAGTCTGACTATTCACGTTTGAATATATGAAATACCTCTGTATTCCCAGAAGTAAAGTTTGTTTACTAGTACCCTTTTAAAATATTTATTACGGTTATACTGATCAAGGTATTTATTATTAAAGGTGTAGCTATAGTCCATGGGGTCAGTGGTTGGTTGCGTTAATTTGCTACAATCAAAATTTCATAGTAATCGATCGGTTTTTCAAATTGATATCGTGTTGCGAGCAATCAGTGAATGCAGACAATATAAACCCGAATGTGAGAGATCAAAGGGTTTTTAATCCAGTAGTTTTGTCAATCCTAAAAGTAGGACAGCATATTTCTGATTTGAGATGTCTCGCCCAATATATTGTTTCGACTGGAGACGGAAGTAGTAAATCCATCGTACAGTCAGCGACTTAAGTAGCGAGGCGCGCGGTTCGTTGACCTTACGCCGTGAGATCCCATTATTGCTGTAACTGTATCATTCCGCGCAAAACGATTCGCACTATACCATTTCTGCAAAGATCTCTATTATGCGAACAATTGTACTCATATAACCGAATTTATTGAGGTCGCCGGGAAATTGAATTTACGAGCGCCATCTGCCTGTTCATTTATTTCTGTCAAAAAGTTTGGGAACTGTCACGGTTGAGTTAAGACATAAAATATGAGTCGATTTAAAACATGAAAGGTGTCGGTGAGCGGAACACGATTTTCTGGATCGATCCGTTACAATTGGCGCCGAAATATCGATCGGCCGATAAATCTACGGTGGCTTTAAACACCATCAAAAGTTTAATATCGGAAGCCGACGGAAGCATTAGCCGTACCGCTGACAGCAACGGGCACAAGTAGCGCGGAAAACGCTCAAGCCGTTTTCCTTTGATCAGATTAAACTGACGTCCAAAAATCCAATGTTTACGCCGTGTTTTGGAGCCGTTCAAATCGAATATGTTATAAATAGCATAATCGTAAACAATTTTGTTGACTCTTCCGCGTGAAAATAGCTGATTAATGTGTTCGTTTATCCATCAACGTTCCACTTAATTACCGTGATTTGACGCCATTCAGGTGATTTAATTGACTCATCCGTGAAGATAGCGAATCGCGTTCTTTAAAACATAATTTTATCAGATATTGAGCCATGAATCTTTTTTCTTTATGACGGACCACGTGTCTACAGAGATATCGAAAAATTTTTAAAAGGACAATTATTTAAAGTCAGTAACGAATTTAAAAATATTTTTCCATCAGGAGGTCCCTTTAAAAACAATGAAGTTTAATACAAAATTTTAAAAACGCACAGCTATCATTATAAGTATATACATAGATTATGCTCTGTAATTGGTACTCTTTGTAGGCGTAAAATGGACATTCAGTGACCATAATCAAATTCCATGGTGACATAAAATATAAATAGATATGTACCTACATATGACGTTAGAACTTTTTTTAGAATATATATAGGAAATCGTAGTAGGTATATAATAGCGATGCGGTCGGCTACCATATAACCTCGTAAAGAATTCTTTGATGGCGCACGGAAACACTCTTTCTCATAAAAAATAACTTTCAAAATTCTTCCGCGGTACAAATTCTCGGAGAAGCGCGGATATTGTGAAATAGATGATATCATAATTTCGGCTAATTAATAACGTCTGAAATTAATTTAGCTTTCGTGTCTTTTTGACAGGGAAATATAACGACTTAATGAATCGATTTAGGGACAAGTGTAAATGGTCAAATTATTAAATGTGCACATTCATAATTTTATAGATTTAGTGTATTGTATTGAACATTTAAGAATTCGTGGAATAGGATTTAACTGTTTTATAAATATCTAACAATTTTTTTTTTAATTTGTATCAATAAATTCGATACAGCACAGCAATACATATTTTTTAAATGAAACACAGTTCACTTAGGTCTGAGCATAAAATTGTGCGCGAACAAAATTGTATGCATTTAGTCAGGCAATAGAGGCACATACATTAGCGGTGAAAATAATTAATTGCAACGATACAGAATAAATTAAGCGGATAATTCTGTATCACCGCACTCATTAAAACTTGAAGACAAATTTCAGATCGTACGGGTACTCGGAATTTAATTAGTGAACTGTAACAGAATAAAACGTTTACATACACTTTAAGGAATTAATTAAACTCTGCATATAAATTTCTAGAATAAATTAATTGACAAATTTCAATTAAGAATCAATTTGAATTAGTCACGGAGAGTCACTAAGAACTTTTTAGCAGATCTAGTATCACTGAATAGTTACTCGTGTCCAGTTGAAGGTGTACAGATGATTCGATAATTGTAACCTAAGTGGCCGCTGTAACTGATATATACCTATATATTTGTATGGTCTCTAAACCTCACAAGTACCTATGTACCATCAACGCAAAAAGTAGAAATCTTTCTACGATCGTCGCTTTAGTAATTGGTATAATGAGTCTATAGCACGCAAGTAACTTTATATTACAGAGGATTATAATAGTGGTGTGTAAACAAAATAATAGATATAAACTAGATTGTTGAAGACCGCTTAGTTATATGTATCTGGATGTATCAAGCAATCTCTTTCTTACGCTTTCAAAATGATTACAGAAATAGATCTAAATTTGTCCCTTTAATCCGCTACGCCAGATCGCTCGTCTGGCAACATTTTAGTTTGTGTAAATTTAGATTCCGCTCTATACTCTATTTTGAGGAGTCAACGGGAAATATGCTTGTGTTTAAAATCTTAACACTACTTATTTGTAGAACTGTTAAATTTTATTCAAACCTTTCGGTTGACATTTAAAATGCAACAAACGTGAAAATTAAAAAGTTGTCATTTGCATATTTTTTTATCGGTTTTTATTTCAGCGCATGAAGCTTTATTCTAGTTCACTCACTAACATTAGATAAAATATCCAGCTGGGTTTCAAAACCCTAAATCAAAATTAAGTCGTAGTATATTTTGCAGAGAACTCAGAGAACCATGATAGATATAATTCAGATAATTTAATGGAGCATATTAAGCGAATTATGAAAGAACACCTCAAACATGATGGGTATATTGGAAAGCACATATGTACACTTGTACGAAAACATTGTGTAATGACGGATGACAGGCAACAATTGTTGCAAACCACATTTAATCAAGCAAATGAAGACCAGAACCATCCATTTGCTTATTACTTTCGGTGCTATAATAGACCTCAATAGCGAACAGTAATTATCTGAAAGCGAATACTCTTAGAATGAACACTCCGCATTAATGTTAAACATTACTTCTAATGATTCATGAAAGTAACAAAGTATAATTATGTTTAATTTTTTTTTTCAATATATTGTTGTTTTATGTCTGCCAAGTATATTGAAGAATATTTGTAGATACTATAAAGCAATAACTAAAAAATAAAATATTTTAATTAATATGTTTGTGGTGTCGTTTTCTTTATATTACGGGCATGAACAACGAAATATATAAATAAGAAGATAAACAATATCCAATACTTCCTCATTAAATAAACTTTACAAAAAAGATAACAAGAAATACGTATATAACGTTACGTAAGAAAAATTCGGAAGTGCTCATTAGGAGAGTTAACGAAATCATTGGAGCATATTTTTAATTACAACTGTAATAATATATTGTAGATTACAGGTAGCAGTTTCGTTTAGACGCCTGATATATTATAGTATTCAATAAAACTTAGTGTATAACATGAGAAAACCAATGCAGGCATCGGTGCCAAGTCGCGGCAAAATAAATGTCAAAATGTCAATCGAATATGTCGAGCGTGCGTAACACACCACTTCAGATGCAGTCGTCGTGACTGTCAAAGTTAGTGTCGGTACCAGCGACTCGTGCACCTGGCCACGACTTGTGCATTCAACGTTTGCTGTCCCATGTTCTCGAAATTTCTACAGCGTGTTCCATGCGTAATGTCGTGGAAGAGTATCCACACTTTGTATCTGTTCGGATATAAGTTTGGTACTATTCGATAGTATCGCTTTTACTTAAATCAAGACCATTTAAACGAATGACGTAGATTTGAGTAAAAGTAAAATACGTAATTCTAATCAAATAAATATATCCCATAACACAAATCCTTGGCACGTAATAATAATTGTATTATTCCACGAAGCGATTAAAATTTTCCTTCAATCTTCCTTCTTTTTCCAACGTTCTTCAATCTATATTCTAATAATAAATATCCGCGTTAAACATGGAATCGGTATTTGTAGCAGGAAGGAGCGCCGCCGACGATGATTGGTTTGTGATGGAAAGTAAATTGCTTCGATGCTACCCGACGTACCTACTGCACTATGTGCGCTCTTAGCTTAGGTTTCTACATAAATACTGATGGAATTAATTTAACACGTACTAATTATATTACCTGACACTCATAATAAGATCAAGATTTGCTGCTGAAATAGTCTCGAGTATTTTCTTACTCGTTCGTAAATTGGCTAGGCGAACCAAAATAAGCCTAAATAAATGAGACATATTTAATTCCGCACACAAGTTCCATGAAAAAGGAAACTTTAGTAGATCGTCCGCTTTTCAATGCTATATTGGGGTTCAGAGGATACGGCGCTGAATTATGGAAAAATAGTAACAAATAGTATCTAATAATATTCAATGAAAATTACAAACTACCAATATTGGAACAAGCAATGACATTGGAATATAAAATTTGGACTAAGGGACTTTACGACAATCTTCCTGTATTGAAATACTTTTACTAACTCGACTGGATTGTACTCCATTTATTTTTGAAACGCTCATTCAGCAGCGGGTACGAACATCGTAATGTGTTCCACACGTATCGTCGTGAGCACTCTCTCTACAATTCCAGGCCTCTGTCTTCAAAGATACCGTTATATAAATCCACGTTAGACGTGTTACACATGGTATAATGTGAACGCTAAAAAGAAATAAGCTTCCGACAATATTTCACAATGACCCGTCTTTTCACTGATCTATAAAAGGAAAATGCGTGAATTTTTAAGATTGTAGAAAACGAGCCAGGAGACTGTTTTACCTTTCCATTCATCTTAATTTAGCTCAAACTTGTTCGCTGTCACACAGTAAATGCAAAGATAAACTGTGTATTGTGAAAAATCAACGCAAAAGGAGAAGATTTCATTTAGTAAAAAGAATACGATTTCATTTATACACCACGATTACTTTGAAATAAATTTGGTCAAAGATTGAACATTTTAACATAGGTATGTATAATATTGTGAATTTCGCACTTAGACTAAGTGAAAATACTAATAGTTTTTTCAGAGCGCGAATTTAGGACGAGCCATTTCGGTAACGAATTTCATCACGATTTTTTAAATATTCATCGCTCACGTAGGTATACCCAACTGAAATGGTGCCAAAAATAGGTCAAGAAGTAATATAAAAATGGTAAGAGGATATCTGAATCGCAAATTTTACATTCTGCGAACATTAAGAGAAACAAATGCAAAACCGAACTGTTTGTCTAACGCCGAGTCCCTACTTTCCCTAACCTAGAATTACGGAGCAAAAGAATTTTCTCAGGTCGCTACTAAACTAGACATCACGACTCCGCAGGCACGTGTCGGTACTAAATAAAGAACGACCGTTTTATCTAACGACACATACAAACAGATCGATAAAGATAAGATAGAATGTATTTCTTTTAAAGGAAGGCGAATTGCTGAAACGTATCGTCAGCAGAAAAGTCTTGAATAAAATTTAGAACAAATGTGAATTTGATTTATTGCCTTATATTTAATACGAATTTCTAATAAGTAATAAATATTACTTGACAAGAAGGAGATCAATGATTTACAAAAAAAATGTTACCATAATAATACATGAACGCCAAATATAAATCAATCAGCGTTAGCTAATCTAATTTATATATAATTTTGCATAAAAAGTAATCAATCTCTTTTCATTTATTTTCGTTGTAATAAAATAAAACACTGATTGGTTAGTAACATCTACAAATTGACTACATTATCGCGGAAAAATGTAATACAAAGCAGATCTACCTTGTCGTAAGATCGTAAAAAAAATAATTTAAATAAATGTGTCATTCGGCTTTCTAAATAGTTGTGATAAGGGTTTTTGTCTATTAGCAACCTAAATAATCTGAGTATTTAGACCGCGGTTTAATTATGTATTACATATATGTATATATGCCGAGACGTCAACTATGACAAAACTATACTGCTAGATTTTAAATAAAACCAGTGTATTTAAATAACGCTAGGTTTTTCGCGCCAGGGCTAACTACCTAAAGGTAGAAAATAGTACGTAATATTAAAGGTAGAAAATAGTAGGTACGCAATGTTGTCGCGCCCACTGTTGTAATATTTTGTATATTCAGAGATAAAGGTGGTTTGTGTTTGAGTCGGAACATTATTTTAACGGCTCTTCAAGTTGAATGACAATTGAGATTCGGAGGGTTGCACCTCTCAGCGAGTGGACCGATGAGTCTCTTCGGTACACTTACTGTGGGACTATTGTACTGTAACTATAACCCGGTAGATAAGGAAATCTGACGTAACTCAAATTTTACTTCAAACATGGGATACAGTTAATTTTGGTTTAAAACTACTTACGTTTAAAATAACTATTTTATTATCGGTATACGGTACACAAATTTGTTACGAAAAGTCTAGTTTAAAGAAAAGAAAAACATAAAAATAACTAGTCGAACTGTATAAATATCGTTCTAGAAAAATAAACCAACGGTCACTGAAGCGATTCTTTTTTGTGGGTTGTTTCGCGAATCAACCGCAAGATTCGGAGCGACTCGAATTGCAGATGTTAATAAAAACCCAACTGGATCTAACGCGAAATTACAAATATATAAACTTTAACGCCGTTTTTATTCTGCACTGCGGCTTCCGATTAACTTCTGTGTGGTATGCGGTATACTGCATGCCTCGTGCTTCATGCGGCGATGAGTATAAAATTGGTCTTAGTCTTTGGAAATTCTGTTCAGGGCCAGGTTCACGAGATACAACTTAACTGAAGATAAAATATTAAAAAAAAATTACATATCATGAATTAATTATTTTTTAATGTATAAAATATTATTCTATTATGTAATTATAATAGCATACATTTACAAATATTTATAAGGGTCGACGATCGAACAGCAAGATACAACGTCTTTATTTCAGAGTGCGACTAAAAGAGCAGTAAAATTAACAAGGTAGCCAAACGTCGCATTGGAACAAAAACAGTATCTACGCATTACTCGAAAATTCCCGTGCGCAACTCCGCAGAAATGGCATACTACGATTTTACCAGCATACGACACCTCGTTGACATAATTCAGAATGAATGAAAAAAATTCAAGTTTAGAAGTAACATTTAAAAAGCGAACGAGAGCGAGCAGACCTCTTCCTAGATACCGGGCGTAATTGCGTTTATCGGAGCGTAAAATGAGCGTTGCAATCTTTAATCAGTTCAGTTGGTTTTTTTTCGCTAAATTCCATTAATCCGCCTGTTTGTTTACGGTCGCACGGCAATCTTTCTTTGTCTTAATGATTTCGTAATAGCCTTTAGCATCTCGTTAAAATTTATTGATAACAGCTGGATACCAAATAACTATAAGGTATTTTCCGGTTACATTCGAGTTTTGTTTTGCTGAGAATTTTATGATTGTAAAATAAACGCAACAATTTAATTTTATGAATCATTCCACACGAAAAGATGTAATAATAATTCATGTATTTATTTACACTATACTCGTATGTAAGTTCATTATTAGTATAGCGATGTATTATATCTGTTACATATAGGTATATATATACATAGTATATAAGGTAATACATATTATGTGTAGATATTGTATAGCAGCTTTTCCTCTATACAGTTCCCTTATCACAAAAGTTCGTTTACAAACCGAGTTAATAACAAGTTACGCTCGAAAATTAACCATTGTGTTCGACATTGACATGGAAGAAATATGTTTTATTATATCTTAAAATAAGTGGGCAGACCATTCTAAGCCTGATATAATCGAATACCAATATGAGTCAAAAAAATTTCTAACGATCTAAACTGCAATCGATAGGACAAACCAAATAGCCTAAAGTTCATTCTAGCAACGTATTTAGTCTAAATGAAAGAAGAAAGAAAGAAAAAAGGAAAATATGTTTATTTTGCGTGATGGATGCGTAAATAATGTACGTTCAATATAAATTAACTTTCAGTTCAGATTGAACGGCCGTAAGTGATGGTTACATCGCCGGAACAACCCACATTCATCTGGCGTTAATGTTATTTTAACGTGTGACGTAATACAGTGCGATATTAAGGTCGACTTACACAAGCGTAATATTCAAATTCTATTAACTCTAATCCTTTTTTTCTTTAAGCAAATTCAAAAGATCGTAAACACGCTCGCTGCAGCCATGTCGCAACAATAACGCGCGAACGCGTTGTTTCGTGTCGTTTCGTCAAAACAGTTCGTCTTCCACAT
>DWME01009749.1:0-10697 GCA_018244795.1 Parelbella ahira ahira | reverse complement strand
CCGGTGCGCTCCCGGCTACTTGTCGAATGTTCGCTATTATGGTATTTAATGGGACCAGCTACTTAAATTTAACCAGGATGTGGAGAGAGCGGTCCGAATGTGAAGTATGAAAACGTGGAAGCGTACCGTCGTCGTCGCCGAAGTCGACGTCGTTCTTGGAAGTCCGCTTCTTGAATAGGACGCCGTTTATTTTGTCGGCGTACGCTTGATTGCTGAACCTGGGGATGATGCTCGTTTATAATTTCGGACTTATATGAAAATGACATCGATCGTAAAACTTCACTGGCCGAGGACGCGCCAACTAAATCCTATGCGGGCCTACGTAACTGATATCTCAGTACTATTCAGAACGTATGCAAATGTGCCCCTGAGGTCTTCTGCTATAAACACTTTAGTATTAAATTTCATGTAAATCAGCCTGGCGGCTTCAATAAAATTAATATTTTAAACTTACACATGTTTGGATAGGGACTGACGATTATCCATCTAGTTTCGAATGCGTAATATACATTGTTACGAATCGCTTAATTAATCTTCACTTACTAAAATTAGGATAAAAAATTGAACAAATCACCTATGACTATTTGAGAAGATACCGATAGAAATGTCGGCCGAATACGATAAAATAAAAGCTGGCGCGCGTCACCTCTCGAGCAGCAGGAAGTCGTCGAGCGCGAAGGGCTCGTTGTCGGGCAGCGGGCCCAGCAGGCGCGCGTTGTGCAGCAGCGCGCGCTGGCCGCCGCGCAGGCGCAGGCCGCGCGCGCACAGCACGCGCGCCGCGCGCACCACCCACTCGCCGCGCCGCAGCGCCGCCACCAGCTCGCCCTGCGCACCCTTATCAATAGACGTTTATCCACGACGCAAGCGAGCCTAGCGACTGCTACTCGATCTATGAATATTTTAACGAGGAACCTTTCGATTAGAAGTGAGCGATCGAGCCTGCTGCCCGAAACTCACCAAAATCTCGCAGTTCTGTCTCTCGTGGCACCCCTCGTCCTCGAGCAGTCGCACCACGTACTCGGTGGCTCTATCGCCGTCGAGCACCGTCAACGCGGCCACGACGACGTTGTTCAGTGATTGGTCCACCGGCATGCTCTCGTTGATGTTCGGAATGAACGCCACGCGGACTCCGCTCGATTCCCGCTGCAAATTTCAAAACATTCTCACATCATCATTCTCTTATAAACTTCGCAATGTCGCTCGTAACGTCACATTGACGAGTAAAATAAAACCAGGTCTCCATGTTAGCATGGAGCCCTCCTGCAGAACTTGTCAATTAAACATTTGATTCAAATAACTCAGTACCTTACAAATGGAACTCCGACAAGTGACTAATGTATGAAAGAGTACTTAGATTTACCATGAACGTCAAGGCATCTCTCAGAAGCTGTCTGCTTTTCCTGACATTTAGGTCACCCATCACCCAAATGGTTTGTGTGATTTTCTCCTTCTTGCCCAGCTTAGTAAAGTATTTCAGTAGGGGTAAGGCAGTAGCTATGGCGTCGCGGCCTGCAACGAACCGGCATATTAATTAAAATTCAAAAGTTCAAATTTCAAAAGTTTTTGTTCATTATAAAGTATATAAATACACTTAATGAACGTCATAACATATCTTATTCGATAAAGAAATAAAGCTAAGATAGGGTCTTTAAATATGGTTTCTTATGCATTTACAGAGACACATTTTAGTTAGACCGTCACATTTTAGTTTTATGATTTCTCAATTGTATGAGTACACCATTAAGTAATATCATTATACATATATTATGTTTACTTTTGAATTACATACTTTGAAGTGATTAACACTCCCTGCCTGCAATGCTTGCATACTGTGTTACCCATATGAGTAAACATAACTCACTCTCAGACATCAGTAACACAAAAAGCAACAGACTGCTTTCTCCTATATAGTTCCATAATCACAAATGCAAGCCAAGAAAATAAAAATGAGTGTGTGTAACCTTTGAGTACAATGGAAGTAAAACTACTTTGGCATTTTTAGTATATTTGTATCTGCTACAGTCATACGCTTGTTAATGAATAGAAAAACAATCACAAACAAATAAAACAAAACCTCACATTTTTTGCAGGCTGAGTCAGCATCAGATTGTTGATTTGTTTTTCGTTCATTATTATTTACCGACGACAGAGTAAAATCCTCCTGAGATTATGCCACTATAGATTAATTGAAGTCTATTGTATTTCCTAACAATGATGTATTGTTTTATATAATATTTCCACTTTTTGGAACACTGTTCACTCCTCAATCATATCAATTTATAAATACAAAAACAACCACTATCATATTATTCCATCATTTTGATTAAAAAATTTAAGTAATGACATGAAATCAACAACTTCTTCAAATGTACCATTAATTTCATAAAGAAATAAAACAGGCCTTACAAATATTATAAAAGTACATGTGAAAATTACATGACTCTCAAGTTGCAGCAAAAGGGTCTTCACTTTAAAAATTACTAATGTAGGTTAATGTTTCTAAAACAGCTTATATTCTTTACCTGTCAGGTGAAGCAGTCGATGTACATTGTCTTCTGTAAACAGTTCAGGAGAAGCAGGAATACCAGTTAAATCGAGATATTGAGATGGCTCTGAACTAAGTACTCTTCGATTCAGTCTAGTAACAGAAAATAAAAAGTAAATATCACATATCTCAGATTTTTCAGGTCCACTACTGAAAGTAGGCCTCCGCGAACAGGTGCTAATCCACGTGGTCTCGGGGCTATTAAACTTTTGAATCTCATATTAGCTATATCATTACAATATTATAAACCATACTAAACATAACATGATCCTTTTGCTGGAAAGATAGCGTGATAAAAAAAGCTTATTTCGATTTTTCTTTGGGAATATTTCTCAACTGTCCTAACTTATTTACAACCACTACAACATTCGTCTGCTCGGGGCGCACCTGGGCACGATGTGCGGCTGCTTCATGAGGTAGTCGACGGCGTCATCGCTATCGGCCAGCTCGCCGCGGAACACGGCCGTCTGCAGGCGCCGCGTGTGGCGCGCCAGTGCCGCCGCCAGCGCCTCCTCCATCTGCTCCACGCTGCCCGCCTCCTCGCGCAGCGGCACGCCGTTTATCAGCACCTGTGCGCCGGTGTTTCTCTTCGTAATCTACCACTTGGAGCTGAACTTGCCCACGAGCGAGAACGAAAATATCGCTCTCGAACGACTTTTGTTTTTGTTTTCTATGATTATTTGTAATCAAACCATTGAATACAGTAATAACCATGCACATTGTGCATGTTAGGTAACTAAAAACATAAATGAAATGACGTTTTTATTCTTTCATCATCAACTCTTTTATCGTTTCACGGTCGAGCACAGATATCCACTATAAATGAGAAGGTCTGCCTCGCTGGACAAGTATGTTTTAGGAACCTTCTTTTTCAAGAACTCTATATTGTATAGGTTACATTACAAAGTTTTCCTTCACCGTTATAGCAAGTGATAACTTAATCTTAAAAATGCAAATATTTTTACGTGTAACATTTTTTATCTCACTTTTGTGGTAGTTTTCGTGAAAAGGGACAAAAGTGTATAACAGGAGCCGAGCAAGCGCGCGCTATTTAATTTGAGCGAAGAGCGCGGGTGGTGCGGGTGGCGTCGGCAGGTGGACCCACTTAGCGACAGGTTGGGACTCCCCGCGGACAGAGTGCGTAGAGAGCGAGTATTAAGGATTTCAAATTTTAAAGTTAATTTCAGTCACTGCTCAATCGATATTTTAAAATTGGATTTAAAACAAATTAACGTGTGTGTCCTTTCCGCGTCAGTAGTGACATCTTTGACTTTATGACGGAAGTTAAAACTTATTTAATGATTTTAGGCCAAGATAAAATAATGATTTTAGGCCAAGTTTCAAAAAGATGAGGTATCAAATGCAAGTATTGTATCGCTCGCTATTTTTTTTTGTATAGATTTGCGCGTCACCATGTTATCAATGATATCACATTTTTTACCTGAGGGAAACTATCAGTTCCGAGCTTCGAGACGAATTCTTCTGCCAACTGATTGCCAAAATTGTACTCCGAATCTTCCGACACGATGTCGTCCAGGTTAACACTGGAGCTCACGTACTTCTGAAGGTGAGTCTTGATCAAGTCCAACGTTAACTTGCTATCCTTCATCGAGGTCAGCACCTACAATAAAGAATAAAACCTTCAGCATTTCATCCTGTCGGTAATACCTACCACATATTAACAACTCAGCAACTCATAATGCATACTGATGTGTATTCTAGTACATTATCCACGAGTCACTAATTCCTACACTTTAAATTTTAGTTAGGTTTGTTCCGACATGTAGGTGAGACTGAGAATGCGGCGCACCTGTGCGAGGAAGTAGAAAGCCTCCTTGTTGGAGTTGCGGTCCTGCGCCACGTAGTTGAAGGCGGCGCGCAGCGCGGCCGGCGCCGGCGCCAGCACCACGCCCACGCGCACCGGCGTCGCGTGCTTCAGCAGCGACTCGCCCAGCCGCAGCGCCGCGCCCGCCGCGCCGCCCGCCGCGCCGCCCGCCGCGCCGCCCGCCGCGCCGCCCGCCGCCGGGTCCACCACCATCACCTGCGCGCACGGTTCACCGCCGGATTAGGTCGGCCGGGACGATGGGAGCTTCAATATTTTACTTCCATTTGTTAACTTTTTAATTGTTACCTATATGATGTAGGACATTTAATTTTGGTGCACTGTGAGACTCAGCTCCTCGATTTTGTCTAGGAAGAAATTGACTCGTTTTTTGGTAACAATGTTAACGTGCAACATATCTAGCACAAAGCCTTACATAGTTATAAATATTTCTCTTCATATTTCTCAACATTCCCGGATACGTAGGCCTTAGAAGTTCCATGTACGAGGAGGGCCAGCGCCGGTAGCGCTCGTCGGACTCCAGGTCATTGAGCCACACGATGGCCGAGTCGCGGATGTCGAGCCCGTACTCCTCCCACGTATACTGCTCTCCCAACTCCAGCGACATCAGCGAGTTGATGGTAGTCTTAGATAGTCCTAAAAACGAATTCGAAAGTACTAGAACGTACATACTATATTTTTAATTAATACGTTTGATTACTATAAAGAAAATAAACCAAATACAAGCCACATAAAAACATGCGAGCAACACAATAACCGTGGAGTAAAAGTTATATCGCCGTGGCCCAAACCGGCCAGGAGAGAAGAATCTAAAAGCGACATAATAAAAAAGTTCCATGTAGACACAATATAACGTAACATGCTTGAACTGTTCAATAGATGGCGGGGGCGGGACGTACCGAGCGAGTGCAAGGTGTTCATGGGGCCGATGTCCTCCTTGAGCGCGTCGAGCAGCGCGATGAGGTCGAGCTCGTCGGCGTCGTACTGCGCGCCCGACACCAGCAGCAGCGGCTCGCCTGCGCGCAGCCCCACTTCCGCCGACCACACGTCTTGGTTGAACAGCACCTCGTCGCGGAACGCGCGCGGCACGTTCACGTGGATCAGAGTTTTGGTCTGCAACATTGAGAGACGTGTGCTCATTGTGTGCTCATTATGATTTCTACTAGCAATATGTGAAGACATTTAGCCAAGTCGGAAGGCCACGTCGACTAGGGGAAGGATAAAAGGGTTAAGGATATATTATAAAGTATTTGCAAGAAGGCTGCCCCGGGCTTTATTAGTAACTCAACATCAAGTGTACAACGATTCAGATGAGTGACATTGAACTGTGGGCTATGTATTCTTACCTGCATAGGAAAGTTCTGTGCGATCGACGTGAGCACTTTTAGAGCCTCGTCGCCGCCCGCGTCGTGTGCGTCGGCGACCGCCACCGCAGCCTGCATGCTGAGCCCCTGCATCTGCCACACTTTCAGCGGCTCCAACTCCTCGCTCAGCTCCGACAGATGCCGCCGAAATCGCTCCAGCGGACTACGGAGTGCGGGAAACAGATTCCTAAAAGTAGAATGTTGCATATCATTTACAATGTTGAACAGTTTAATGATTTTGCACTTATTTTTGAAAATATATATCATTGTTTAGTAGTAAAGTAACAATGTGAATGAATTATTTGTTATAGCTTCCTGTCACGATATCAAATAATTTTTGCTTCAATCATGTGTAACAGTTACAAAATACAAATGACTGTTTTTCAAAATCAATTGCAACTAATTGGGATGGATGTGATTGTGGTAATAGCTAATTTATAATTAATAGAAGTTGTTATTTAACACATTGCCTCTGTTATTTATGTGTACATTGAATATTCATACTTTAGTCTTCCAAAATTGAATCCTTCAATTTGATTTTGTGGATCATTTTCATCCTCTTCCTCAGACGGTGCAGAGGCTTCGGAATTTTCGGCTTCTTTGGGAGTAGTGTCATCCTGACTCTTGTACTCAGTACTCTTCAACTGAAGTTCAACTCCATAGCCCGAGAGACGCAATTTAGGCTTTCCTCGCGGCTGTACAAGTGTATAAATGACCATTAAATCTTCATGTGGAATATTTTATTAGCCAACATTAAAACAGACTGTAAACTGCTGAGACTGGCTACAATAAAAATATTACATAAAAATTACTTCCTTAATAGAGCCAAACAGCTCAGAAAACTTTTTGGGGGCTCACTATGAACAGGGTGGAGGTTATTAATGTAAAATAGATGCATGTTATTCTAGACATAGCTTATAAAATTTATATATATAAAAAAAATTTAATTCTTGTTATAAAAAGTAGAATACAAGACTGTGTTTATAAGGATTTAGATGTATTCAGCAGTTGAGCTGTATGAATTGTCACATAACAAACAGAGGCAAGTTTTTAAGCTATCATCACCAACAGATGTTTAAAGCCTACACTTTGAGCGAAACTAACATTCTATTATCCTCACACTGGCTTCACTATGTTCTAACTAGTGAAATAACGAATGTTAGAATTTTCACATCCAGTAATGTGAATGTAAATATTCATGTCCAATATTTGCAAGTGTGTGTTGAATTTCAAATAAAGCATTCTCAAAACATCATTCAGGTTTGACATTTGGTATCAGCCAAGTTTAAAATGAACATAGCTGAGATTAAATGTTTTAAATAGTTTTAGTGGAGCTGGACTTCTTTACACACCTCACCGAAACAAGCTGCATGGAGAAAAAAACTCAAAAACTTTTATTCTTAAAGTTTAACAGACCTTTGTTTCAATTTAATTACTAAGAATTTAAAGTTACATCAAGTTTAATTACTATTCTTCTGGTCAACTGTGTTTAGTGACATAATTGTTTAGATAATTTATATTTCTTTAGCTCTAATTCATAGAAAAAGAAAATACCAAACCAAAACCAAAGGTTAAATAACACAAAACTAAATAAATATTATTTTCCTTTGTAAAAAGAAATTGTAGCTTTCGTCACATCACTAATTATAACGAAAAATTTTATCTATCCACATGTTATATGTCAATTCACTGTAATTTTATTCCGTTCAGCCCATACAGAATGTAATTTTGATCATTGATGTATGAGTCTTTCAAGAATAAGAATCTCTATATACCACTTCAATATAGAGATGAAATGCTACATCAGATGGTATTGGGTCTGCATATTTACACACTGACACCAACTTTCAATTATTTCAATTGTTAAATAAGAGCAATTGCTTAGATTTGTTTAATGGGTCTACAAGAGCTATCATGTCAAACAAAATATTTACAGCTCACCTTTACATTCCACCTCACTACATAGTTAATTACTCCCAGGTCAGCCCAACCAGTAAGAATGTTATGTTTGGCTGCAAACTCGGCACTACCCAGTTCACCATACAGGATAGCAGTAAGACTCCTGTTGTCACTAGTTGGAAATGTATGGTCCAGCAGATATGTTTCCAATGTGTGCTCCACCTTAAGAAACAAATAAAAATAGAATCTATTCTATGTGTACACACAATTCAAATGCATTGAGCGGTGATACTCAGAAGAGGCATTTACTGTTTCAAACAATCTACTGCCAGTTTACAATAGAGAACATATTTCATGCAAAAACAAAAACCACAACCTTAGTGAACTCCATTACTGAAAATGACTTAAATAGTTCAGACTCCCGTTTCTACAGTATTATATCTCACTAAGCTCTTCTGGTTTACCACAGAGTTACGCATTGTTACAATTCACCAGTGATAACAATAAAGAAAAAACAACATCACACCTGCATCTCCTCGAAGAAATAGGCAGAAGAGTGTTGTACACTCCCACATTCCAAAAATTTCATTTTATCCCCTATCTTGAAACAGGTGAGTCTATTGTGATACACTGGATATAAACCCAGAAACCAAACTACCACTAGTAATTTCAAGTTATAAAAACCCAATAGTACCTGAACCAGGGATGAATCCCAGGATGCCTCTGTCAGCCGTAACACTTGCAACCACTCGACCAGTGAGGTAGTCACAATGAAGAACAATTTATAAAAAAATCCAAACATTTATTGCACTTACTGGATCATACTGATGATATGACTTCAATACATCTCTTAGTGCTTCATTGTCACAAATCTTCTTGGAAGCTACAGCCACAAATGTGTTGCACTGTACTTCCTTAGCTCCGTTCTTAGTAGATATTTGATCAAACATGTGCACAGTCGGGGAGGTCAAGTGCATAGACAGGGCCAGCTTCGCCATTCGTAACTGAGCTGGCGCAAGCATCATACTTGCCACTGCGATGCAGGCATCATAAATTTCTTTGTCAGTCTCTGAAAAGCAACATGCAACTTAAAGTGTTTTCGCTCTTAATATTCATGGAAATTTTAGGATTCCACGAATCGGTTAAATTACTAAGCAATCAACCAAATTAGAAGTTCATAAAAAAAAAAATTTATGACTTTCGTAAGCGTACACAAAGCTAAATTATTCTGAAGACTAATAACTGAAGTTACAAGAAGACTTACCTAAGGTGTCAAGATTGAATTTTAAGGAGTTAATCTCATTTACGTAGGACCAAAACAAATCGGAGCTTTCGCCCGCGAGATACTCAGCCAACTCCAACACAATAGGGGTAGCTTCCCATTTCGCGCTCACAAATGTTGTGACTCCTTTTGACTTTCTATCTTCTTTCTTTGAAGAATCACTACTTACAGCCAAAGCCACGAAAATATATACAACTATTAGAACTGATATTTTACGGCCGGTAGTTAACATTGTACAAGTTGTATCTATCTACCCGGCGCCGTGTTATGAAGGTATACAAAAATATCAGGTTAAATTATTTATTGACTGATAACTTAACCATTATTTACGAGATACTAAAATTTTTTTATGAAACTTTTATTATATATAATTATTGTTTAATTTTATCCGAACATCTAATACAATGAAAGTGATAGAAGATGGAATGAAACCGCCAATGACAGGTAGACACGGTAAGCAAGAAAAACTGCGTTCAGTATTTACAGATATAAACAAACTCTCTATAAAGCCATGTAATTTGTCACACAAAATACTCCAAAAATAAATCTTTAAAAAAATATGCATCATCTCCAATACATTTTAAAATGCAAAAAAATTACCATAATTAAATAATATTATGCTGAGAGTATTACTATTTGAAAGATATTCCATTAAAACAAAAGATTGTATTGTACTGCTTTACGAGGATGGCAAAATTTCACAGTATGTACTTATTTAATAGGTATGATGAAGTCATAGCAAATTCTATTCAATCTTATTACTAATAAAAGCTAATTATATAATTAATAAAAAAATATATAATATATGTATAATAAATAATTATAAAATTATAATTATACATTTTTTTTCAATCGTTATTGATTTATAACACTTGAGGGTTTCTTCAAATAAATTAGTATTAGCCGATTTGTGGGAATTTAAGACAAGCAATAAGACTTACATTAAGAAAATGTTACTGTCAAAGTGTAAAGTCAATTTCCTTTCATCCCTCTCTCTAAGAAAATAGTGTAAATTAATAATTATAAGGACTTAATTAGAATACACTGATAAAAGATATTATAATTCAGAGAAAGGGTACTCAATTAACTATTAATTTTATTCAATATTACTATCATGACAAAATACGGATTATTTTTTTAAAATGTTTGAATAAATGACGTGCCTACCTACATTTCGTTCCCTCGAATTATGATAAAATGCTAAACAATTCATTCACATCTAAATGTATAATGTTCGTTTAATCGCTTGGCAATTGTTATGTGGTTCATGTGCTTGCCTGTTTAAGGTGGAACGATGAATTACACATCAGATGAAGCCTATGCTCGCCTTATCAGTCATAATATGACTGTACCTCAGAGGATTAAGGTAATCAAATACATTTTTATAGCAAGTAAGAAGATATTCTTACTTTCCTAATTAGCGAATTAAGAACATTTGTCTTGCTTGACTCTTAGTTAAAGATATAAAGATGTAGATTAAAGAGCCATCAGCTGGCTGTAAACTGCTGATCATCTAAGCATTTCTGATGGTTTTATAAATACTGTACCATTATAAACTTCACCCATGTACAAGTATAGGTGTTACCTTTTTCTGTAAGTAAATTAGTATGAACCACAAAAGTAAATATTTTATTCTGTTACATTCTCATGTTCATAGCATTGATCTAATTTTATTCAAATAAAGTAAATAGCTTGTCACTGTGAAAAGGTATAGAGTACTTCTACTATGTTATTTATAAATGAACTGTTAAAAAAATTATGTCA